>ML304398.1:0-10327 GCA_005239505.1 Nicotiana paniculata
ACTTTCAAATAGTGAAAGATTATTTTGAGAATTCTTATTATTCTCATTATCACAAATATGACGGTTATAATTTCGTCTATTACCACTTCCACATCCATTGATACCTTCACGGTAATAATTTGTCTTCTTTCAGACTTATCACATATTGCTATCACATTCTCTTAAGGGGAATGAGAATGAAGCAAATTCAATGGGACAGGTTTTCATTTTTTTCCCCACAATCATACATGAATTTGATCATGACAAGGTATAGAAATTTTACCACTTTGGTGGTTATAATTTCTTGCAAAGTCTATAGGAGTTATAATCAAAGTTTATTGTCTTTGCTTGCATTTAAAATAAAATTATAGAATTTAAAAGAGAAAAATAAAGTACAATACTTACCTTAAATCTAGAATTTAATCATGAAGAAAGTTCATGGATCATTGACAATCATTATGCTCAATGTCAAAGCTTCTACTCAATTGATTAGAGTCTCGTGCTGACAACGTCTTATGAAACAATAAAAGAACAAGAACAATATTGCAGAGAAAGAGAGAGAGAGGAAATTCTTATTGAATTTTTTGGGATGAATTACAATGGAAGATGACCTCTCTATTTATAGTGAAAGAAAGACTTAGCCACCAAGTAACAAATCCTAGGATCTCTCTAGAATATAGACATTCACCATAAATAGAATTCTATTTATAACAGAATTTTATATGTTTAAAGTGTTAAATTTTAGTCCAAATTATTAATACAAAGAAGCCCAAAGAAATTAATATAAAGAAGAAAAGAGCCTATCACCCATTCTCTTTCATTTGCCCACTCTTAAATAGCTCAAACCAACCCAATCAGTTATTTTTCAATTCCCATAAGCCCAAGAAAGAAGCCCAAAATGTGGATCCCTCTTAATCACCTCTTATCAGCTATTTCAAACTTACAAACCTTAATCCTCCACCCTAATATCCGCCTACCTCATCCTTCTTTTTTTGGTGAAAGTTACCTTACTCCATCAGCTATGACAGAACTTGCTCATTCAATTTCGAGTAAGATATTTTGATATCTCTAAAACATTATGAATTTTCTTATCTCTCTTCTCTGCTATAAGATTTGGTCAAACAAAGAATACCACACAGAGCCAAGAAAAACGTTCATAAAATTTGATCTGCTGAGCAAAAGAGATCACGTGACGGGTCAGATTTCAAATGACTCTTTCAATTACCGCTCATGAACCCTAGTTATTTTCTCCTATAAATACTCCTACAACCTTCAGCCGAAGGACCAAGCTTGAACCTTCGAAAATTAGTTTGATACCACATTCCATTTCATTAAAATCTTTCAAGCTTCACAATCTGTGGGAAATCTCTCATTTTTAGTCTCTATTTCACATTCTCAGTAACAAAGGAGTAGTAAATCTAAAACCTCAAAAGCTCCGGTTCACTGCCCCGTGGAAGGTAAAAACTCAACCTTATCCTATTATTCTTAAATTAGTAACATACCGTATTATTGAATTGCGTGTTAGGTTTTTTCTTCCGTTTAACTGAAATAAAATATGTTTGTAGCTTTGTACAAAAGGGAACATTAGCACTCATGTCTTTAGGACTTATAATTAAAATCTGCTATAGTAGCATGGTATTGTTCAGCTCTGTTAAGAACCATGTTTCCTTTAGTTAAAAGGCCTTGGTTACAAATCTTAGTTATAGAGTAGTATTTGTACTTTGAAATTGATTGCCAGGTTCACTAAAACAGCTTGTGTATAAGTTACTGATTTTATGACGAAACTGTTCTAATTAATGATTTAAGTGTAGAAATCATGACTTAGATTCTTTAAGCTTTTAGATATCATGGCTTAAGATTGTCACTCCAGGTACAAATTTTTTAACTCTAAAGTTTGGTCAAAGTAAAATACTCGACNTCATTGTTTGTCAACTTTGAGTTTTGAAGCCGCGATTTGTATGTGTTGAAGTGCTGCTCGTTTAAGTTAATAACAAGTTTGAATACTAATGTAGAATCATGATTTAGTTAATCTTTTGAACCCTAGCTTCTCCTTCGATCCAAAAGCCGTCAAACTAGCTTTCTAACTCTTTGATTGATAAATAGAACTAGATCTTGACCTGGCTTTCTCACACTAAGAGGAAATGCAACTGGATCAACTACTCCGGCTTTTAGCCTTTGGAACCTGTGGAACCCTAAAGTCACTCGCCCGTTCAAACGTTTGCATGCAGAAAGACCAGCTTTTGACAATAAATCCAATGAATACTTGCAATGGGTTCCAAAACTCTTTGCGACCTCATCACTTTAATCTCCAGAAGAGACTCACGTTGATACCCGTGCCTACTTCACCGCAGATACCATGATCATACCTGTCCCCACGCTCCTGTTTATTATTTTCTAGAACCTCAGGAACTATCCTTTCCGGCTGCCCCTCCCCCCCGGCTTTGCCCTTCTTCGAGTGGACTTGAAATCATGGATCCATTTTGTGATCCACGCGACTCAGACAAGAATCCCCAAATTGTTCAGGGATGACGGTAAACCCGTTTGCAAATCACAAAGCAGACAACTTGAATGGATGCCTTTTTCCCTTGTTGAATCAACCAAGTCAGTAGCCTTTCTTTTATGCGGGATTGCCTGCTTCTCCGATTCAATCAGAGGGCTAATCTGTTCGGCCAAGCGATCTTTTTGTTCTTTAATCTTGGCCAATTCAAGTTGATCCAAGGCTCTTTCGATCTCGGACCGATCNGTTATAAACTTGTTTTATTAGCTAATGTAGTGTTAACTGATAAGAAGAAAGTAAAAGAGATGTATTAGTTATAGAAAGTAAAAAAATTGCCTTTAACACTTTATTGCTAACTTGACCATGCATTTTAAATATAAGTGCAAGTGATTTGTCTGTATCTTAAGTGTAAAAGGTCCGTATTTTTACCTTTCCTTGGGATATCTTCTAGTTTTAAGAAGTACTATAAATTATGTTTGATTTCCTTTAAAAATGCCTTGAAAGCATATTAGCCATCCAGTACTTTAATTTTTGAAGTCGAATAGAGGTATAATATAATGTGTTTCACTGAAGTTCGTTTGAATGATAAAGTTTAGTAAAGACTCGAGTTTAAGGTTAATTTGAGAGATCATGCTCATGGATGCTGTCTTATTCTGGTCTAATATATGTTCCATCAATGGATATATTTTCTTTTGTGCTTACCTGCAATATTTTAACTTCTCACGAGCTAAATCAAGTAAAAAAAAAGACATGAAAGTTAAAATAGGTAACAAAGTAAATATATTTCCGTCCGGTTCGTATTCCTGTTCTTGAGTAAGTTTCTATATAGGCAGAAATCATGTTTATAAGTGCCCATATATTTTGGTTAGACTCTAAAATATTTAAGGAGGCATGATGTGTATTTCTTGATCATTTGGAGAATACTTTTGGGCATTTTAGTTAACCTGTAACTAATCAACCTTTAAAAGGTTCTCACAACTAGCATGAATAAATAAATCAGTTAATAATAACGAAGATGTAACTGTTCACTAACAAGAATAGAACTAAATGCATTATGTGTGTCTGCATGACTAATTCTTTTATTAAGTGCATGATTCAGTGTAATATTAATTTTAAAGTATTACTTTTAATTACCAACTCTATGATTTCATGTTTATTTTTCCTTTGCATATGCATTTGGAGAAAAAATGGAATCTCAATCAAGACTCAACAGTACCCGAGCATGAAGTCATCACATCCCCTATTCCTATAGATGCACTTGATAGCGCAAGAAAACAAGCGAAACGCTTGGGGACGCCTATGGAGTCTTTGTTTTTTATCTTCTCTTTTATCATTTGTTTTATTTAGCTCTTTATAATGGCTGTTGATTTATTTTCATGTTTTGGTTTATTCTGATAAATTTTATTTGTTTAGTGGCCTTTAGTTAATAAAACACTGATTTTGTTTCACATTAATATAAGCGTTTTTAAATCAACAATTTGGTTTAGGTTCAAATATGGCAATGATAGATTTGTTAGAATAATTGCCAACCTCGATTTTACATAAATTACTTTTTGACGACATTTGGCCATAAGAACTTTACTTCCTATGGCAACATTTAAGTTTAATTCAGGTTTTCTAAAAAGATAGGTCTTTGGAGTGTCTTTTTGGGAGCATATTTCTAACTAAGTTTTATTCATTTAGTAAATTTTATACGTGGAAAGTATAGCCACGTGTTATTTTCTAATTATGTATAAAAATATAAAATGTTGTACTTATATTATAAAACTAGATTATAGTTTATAGTAACCTAAGTCTGGCCGGTAATCGTTATTAACGAAACTTAAAGAATGCTTAACACCTTCTCTTTAGGATAATTAGAACCCTTACCTAGAATTTCTAAGGTTAAGTAGATCATAAAAGCAGAGTTAACTTCAAGAATCACTTAGCTAAATTTGGTGTCCTAATTCACCTTTAAAATAATTAGGTGGCGACTCTTTTAGTAACTAAAATTTGAATTACCAATATGTTATACTTTATTTTGAACCGTGTTAAAATGAGGTATAACAATTATATGGTGGGATCGGGTTGCGCGCCGCAGCAGATTTTACATGTTATTATTGATATTGATATGGTGAAATAAGAAAGGATTGTGTTTGTACGGTGGGATCGGGTTGCACGCTGCAACGGATGAAATAAGTGGGGATTTTATTTGTACGGTGGGATCGGGTTGCGTGCTGCAAAGGATTGTGTGTTTTTGTATTCATTGTTATATTGGGTTAGCTTTCGATGCTCTCATACGAGATTCTGAGTACTTGTGTTTCTGGTTTTACCGATCAATTGCCTTACTTTCCTGTTATTATTATTATATTGCGTATCGGTTATTGCGTACTTGTGTTAGGTTTGGCACTTACAGTATACATGGGATCAGTTGTATTCATACTACACTCTGCACTTCTTGTGCAGATTTTGGAGTCGGTCCTACGTGCAGTCAGTAGATTGCTCGGATTGATTGCCGGATTGGAGACTTGAGGTACAGTTGCTCAACGTTCGCAGCCCTAAAGTCCCCTTCTATATTATCCTAGCTGTTTATTTCATTTCAGACAATTTTACTTTCATTCAGACCATTATCCGTATTATTCTAGTCGCTCGTGCACTTGTGACACCGATTCTGAGATTGTATCTAGATATTGCGGTTATTATATCTATATTTGGTAATTGGTATCAGTTAATTTGATTTGTTAAAAATGGATAAAACTATTCTAACGTTGGCTTTCCCAGCAAGTGAAATGTTAGGCGTCATCAAGATTTCGGAGGTGGGAATTTCGGGTCTTGACGTATGCAAGTGGATTTATAACAACATGAAGATAAATCTAAGATATGGCAAGATTTCCAAATCTCAAGTTAGACATCCACCTTCAAAGATAATAATGCCTCGTTAAAACTTTACTAAGAAAAATCCAGTGGAAAAAAGTCTAGTGAAAGAAAAAGAGTACACATATCTTGTAATACACATTGAGACTTGAGAGTTGCCTCATTAAAAACCTTACCAGGAAAACTCAATTGGACAAAATCTTGGTTAAGGAAAAAAGAGTGCAACACGCATCCCCTCCCCCCATGAAAATTCCATTTGATATCTCGGAGACGGCGCATTCTAATCCTATATCTCAACTTCTCATATGTTGATGTTGATAATGCCTTAGTGAACAAATCACCATTCTTTTGAAGATCATGCGTTCATTTTTTTTTGGGTGAAATGTGTTTTATTATATCTCCTTTAATATATCCCCTTTTAGTTGAGATATACATGCAACATTATTACAATGTTATTGGAATATCCTTTCCCCATAAAAGACCACATATCTCCTGGATATATTCAGTTATTGATCTCAACCAAACGCATTCTCGACTCGCTTCATGAATAGCTCTTATCTCTGCATGATTTGAAGAAGTAGCAACTATCGTTTATTTTGTTGAACGCCATGGTATGACAATATCTCCACATATGAATAAATAGCCTGTTTAAAAACGACCCTTATGTGAAGCTGACAAATATCCTGCATCTGCATACCCAATCAGTTGTGACCTGAATTCATTTGAATAAAATAATCCCATATCAATGGTCCCTCGGAGAAATCTGAATAGAAGCTTAAAACCATTCAAATGTTTGTGTTGGAGAAGAACTAATTCTTGCTTACAAGTTTACGGGGAAAGCTATATTTGGTCGAGAATTATTATCAAGATACATCTGTAAGGCCCCGTAGAATTTTTTCTAGAACAGGTGTGCGAACCGCATAACGACCGTAGAGTAGGGCAGGCCAACCCAGGTCCGGAGGGTCATTTTGTGGCCCATTTCGCAGACCGCAGAAACATTTCGCGGTCTCATATGCGACCGCAGATCCCGTTTTGGAGCTTCATTTTCGGGTTTTTAAAACCCGACCCTCTTTTCATAAAACACTATTAAGGATCATTCTAAAAAGAAAAAGCTACATATTAGAGAGAGAGAGGAAGGTTTTCTAGAGTGAGAAGAGGAATTCTAAGTCCTTTGTTCATAAATCTTTGCTCAAACCTTGAAGATCTCTCTAGGGTGACTCACAAGGTCTTCAACCAAAAGGTAAGATTCTACTCCCTAGCCTTCAATTTCGAGATTTAACTGAAAATAGGTAACACGCCAAACAATTCTAGGGCGTGGGAGTGGTTCATTATGCATGCATGTACTATCTAGGATTGTGGGATGATTGTTGAGCTCAATTGAGTAGATTTTGGGTAATGAAATAGAGGAATCAAACATAGGAGGACCTTGAGATCACAATAGCCACCTAGTGTTTGATAAAATGCTCAAATGAGCTAGAATCATGAACTCCTTCATAATTTTAGTTCAATTTGCCATATTTCTAAAATAGATCAAAGTTGCTAAGAGTTCAGAACATTTTAGAGTTTAAGAAAACTCAAGCGAGGTATGATGATAAACTCTTCTTTAAGAATTGAACCCCCACATCACCCTTGTAAATTCCAAGATGTTTATTATAAGTCGATTATTCCCAATAAGCTTTGTCGTAAAATATATGTTCGATTTGTGATCAAATGATCTTATTATGCTTTGTTATTGATTAAGGACATGTTCCAAACTACGGATTGTGTACCTACATGTTACAATTCCAAGCCGTGTTACATATGAAAATTGTTATGCCAAATTGTGTAAAAATTGTAGTTGGTATTGTTTTTACACCTCCACCCGCACATATTGGGGTGAGGAGGCAGGGCCGCTTTGTGTAGGAATTGGTATTGTTGTTACACCTCCACCCGCACATATTGGGGCGAGGCGGTAGGATCGTTTTGTGTAGGAGTTGGTATTGTTGTTACACCTCTACCCGCATATATTAAGGCGAGGCAGCCGGGCCGCTTTGTGTAAGAGTTGGTATCGTTGTTACACCTCCACCTGCATACATTGGGGTGAGGGGGCAGGACCATTTTGTGTAAAGATGGTTACGGAGCTTCTCGTCTTAAAATTTATTAGTGATATGAACAGCTTTTGATAAACCTTCTTTGGCTCTAACGCCTATCTATGTTATTCTATTGTCACCCTGATTCATCATATTTATGTTGTAGTTCCAATTTCATGATTAAGTGTTTGGTTTTCATACTAGTACTATTCTGCATGTACTAACGTCCCTTTTGCCGGGGGCGCTGTATCTTTAATTGATGCAGGTGGTTCCACAATGGAGGATACTGACCAGTGATAGCGGTGCTCAATCTTTCCAGCTGACTTAGTGAGCCCCATCTCATTCCGGGGTTGTACATATTTTGTTTCTTGTGTATTACTATGTTTTGAGATATAGTCGCGACCTTGTTGCCGACACTATCACTGTACTCTTTTGTATCTATTAGAGGCTCCGTATACATAGTGTGGGTAGTATGTTGGTGTGGGGAAAGTCAGACTAGTAATGTTGTGATTGTATCACACGAAACCATGAAAAAGTATGTGTTGGAAACACATAAATGATGTAACTGCTGATAATGAATTAGTATTGTTGTTTACTTGATCCTCCTCCCTGCCTAATTAATGAATTGGATGTTTGTTGTTATTCATGAGTGACTCCGGGTAGAAGGTATTGTACATGTTTGCTTGGCCGGGTTATCTCAGTTGAGCGTCGGTCACGCTCCCCGATTTCGAGGCGTAACAACATTAATGCCCTAATTGCACTAAGATATGGTATTTCAGCACCTAAAAGCTCTTCATCATTTTCATGAGGGCGAAATAGATGTTTATTTATATTAAGCAATCTCACAACCATTGGGGTACTCAATGGATGTGTTTTATCCATATAAAAGCGCTTCAAAATATTTTTGGTGTATGTTAATTGATGGACAAATATTTCATTTTTCAAATGCTAAATTTGTAATCCAAGACAAAATTTTGTCTTTCCAAGATCTTTAATTTCAAATTCATTCTTCAAACATTCTACTGCCTTTGGAAGCTCTTCATGAGTTACAATGATATTCAAGTCATCAACGTGCACAACTATTATGACAAACTTAGATCCAGATCCTTTTATAAAAACACAAAGGCAAATTGGGCCATTCTTGTACCCTTCTTTCAATAGTTATTCGCTAAAGCGATACCACATGCATCATGATTGCTTCAATCCGTATAAGAATTTCTGAAGCTTTATTAAACAAGTTTCCCGGAAATCTTTATATGTTTCAGTCACTTTGATTCCTTCAGGGATTTTCACAAAAATTTCGTTGTATAGTGAGCCATATAATAGGCCGTGACAACATTCATAAGACGCATATCCAGTTTTTCTTGTACTGCCTGGCTGATAAGATACCTGAATGTGATTGCATCCAGCACAGGAGAATATGTCTCCATAAAATCAAATGTGAGGTCGTTGCGAAAATCCTTGTGCCACGAGTCGTGCTTTGGATCTTACGACTTCATTTTTTTCACTTTTTTGTCGCACAAAAATCCATTTGTACTCTACATGCTTTACACCTTCAGGTGTTCGGTCTATAGGTCCAAAAAATTCATGTTTTTCAAGTAAATTCAATTCTACTTGGATAGCGTTTTTCTATTTTGGCTAATCATTTCTTCTTCTACATTCATCGACAGGTTTAGGTTCAAGATCTTTATCTTCTTGCATTATTTCAACAATAACATTATAAGCAAAAATATTGTCGACCTATTGTTGATACCCAATTTTTTTTACAATATTTTAAAATTGCATATATACCTTCAAAAACATGCTTTCATAGCAATTGGTATTTTTCTATAATTTTCCGATATTTTTATTAATGTATTTTAATTTATCCAGTATTTTATTTCTAATAATTAATTATAAAATTGCATTACAAACAATTTCAAAAGAATTTCTTGATTTAATTTATTATTTAGGGTCCTACTAAGGCCAAATTATTTCACAATTAGCCAGATTGGCACTCTTTGGCTATAATTGCAATAACTTTGCAATTATAGCCTAATCATATATTTTATGCTATTTTGGCCCAATAATTAGTCATTTTATATTTTAAATACTAATTAATCATGTTAATTTAATTTATTAAGCATCAATTTCATTTTTATAATTATCAGCTATTTTTATAAATTATTTATCTATTTTTAATTAGGTATTTAATAGTTAGCCACTTTTATTTAAATTCTAGCCTAATTAAATCTGGTCCATAACCCATTTAATAACCCACAGACCCAAGCCCAATTCACCATACCACCCGGCCCAATCCCTCACTCAATTTGAACCGTTGATTAATTTCAATCAACGGTCCAGATCCCCCTTACCATAATTAAACCCTAAGACTACCTTATTTCCCCTCTTTCATTCACTCAACCGTCTCTCTCAACTCTCTCATCTCTCTCTCTAAAATGCTCCACCTGCTGGGCCCATTTCCTCCCTTGTCCGGCCGTCTCCCTGTCGGAATCCATGGTGGTCTCGCCACCTACCAGCCCTTGAACGTGTGTCACCGTTTTGAGGCCTTCAAGTGAACCAGAGGCGGTTCACTCACCTCCCATGGTTTATCATGCCATTTTCCGGCCATCCATGGCCGTCCGAGTAAGATTTTTACCGCTTTCTGGTTAACACCAATGATTTTGAGTTACTTCTCCTTCTCTCTGGGTTCTCTTTGAAACCCTAACTACTAAACTCTCGATTTTTTTAGATCTGTGATAGATCTGGGTATATCCAGAGTTATCTTGCTATTTTCCTTTAAAGGTTTTCCGATTTTCTCAAAACGACTCTTCATCTTCGAACTAGGGTTCTTAAACACCTTTTCAGAAGCACTTCTTTCTTCTGGTTTTGTATTAATCTGTGAGTCTCTATGTTTAAAACGTTTGTTTAAGCTTTCTCCTCTATTCGA
>MDKI01265375.1:0-22522 GCA_005239505.1 Nicotiana paniculata
CAAAAAAAAAAATTGAAAAACAAAGCCTTTTTGGAGAGAGAGAGAGGTGGGTGGGTGCAGGGATGTGGGGTGGGTTGGTGAGCTTGTGGAAGGTTGAGAAGGAGTTTTGGAAAATATTTTTCCTTCTCTTAGGAAAATATTTTCGTCCAATCGGAGGAAAATGAGTTCATAAAGAAAATGCTTTCCAAAATACTTAAGCCAACCAAATATGAAAAAATTGAAAAACATTTTTCGGAAAATGTTTACGGACCAAAGTGACATGTTGTGCATAGGTTCACCCAGATTATTATACCAGAAAAACTACAGTGCTATATGCAACTTTAGAAGGAAAGCATGGGTTTACGTGAACCCATACCCTTCCCTGTAAATCTACCCCCCGACTAGGATAGAGCTATGTGCAATGAAGGGGTTTCAATTAAATTTCCGTCATGATCGAAAAAATCTACTGAACAAATAGGATAATAAGAATATTTTGTATTTATATGAATTGATTAATCTCCTTTAACACATGGAAGCTTATAATGTAGCATCAAGGTGGTTTCAAAATTGTTTTAGCACTATATATATATATATATAAAGAAAGAGAAGGGCCTTCATCATGGTTTGTGAGTTGCGACTTGCAATAATAAGGAATATTGAACAAAGTGGAGTCGCCAATTATTGATTATTTCATTTTCACTCGGATCTGAACCTGGATATGTCGGTCTTTTTAATTTTATTTTTTGAAGAATGGAATGATATGTTTACAAGGCTGTATTGACAACCACAAAATTTTATTTTGTTAAAAAATAGTACATGTTATCCGAAGGCTATCCATTTGGAGGGTTACGTTAGCAATATAATCCCCAACTACTATCCTAATCTCAGTTTAGTTTGTGGCTGGAAAATTCCAGTTTCTTGTAACACCACAAGAATTTGAGAAGAGATACTTGCATATAAATATAGAAGTTGATTAAACATGTCTTTCCAAAGTCGTTGGAAGAAATAAAAAACTTGTTTATCCAAACAATAATGGTGGTTTAATTGCTAAGGATATCTTAGAGCTTGCTGAAACACGCCAATAATTAGAATACCCTCCATTTACTTTTAAAATTAGACCTCTTCCTTTTTCAAAACAATAAAATATATTCCTTTTGTTATTTAAATTGGCAACGTGATTGTACGCGGTCTTTTTCTTTGTTTCCCTTTAATTTTTTTCCCTTATGGTCATTGGAATGGCATGTACTAAACCGTCCAGGATCTTGTGAGATTGACTTTTCACCAACCACACATTATTACTTTATAAAATAGGTTTGAAACGAAAAGTTGATTTATTCTATCAGATTTATTAGGGTATTCGTCTAACCAAAAAGGATATTAACACGCGAAAAACACTATGTGCAGTTCAACCGACCACCTAATTTAGTCTTCTTGTTCTCATTTCTCTGACTAGCAGAACGTTCATACATATGAGCTTCAGTAGGCGGATGCACGAGGAGCATATATTTATGTTTAAAATCCAATAAATAGTAAATATGAACCCATAATTTTAAAGATACAATGGTTCGATGCTAATAACCTTCAAGGTTGAAACCATAGAACATAAATTCTGGATCTGCCTTTGATCACCGGAAGGCTATAAACAACAGAAGTTCAAGTAGTACACTTGGCTCAAGCTGTGCAGAGGAACATCACTAACTCCTACTGTATCCTTGATGTTAACTGGAACACCAATGTCGTTTAACTTCAACTCAATAAACAAGTATTCTTCTCTCAAATTCACTCTCAGTTTCAGTATTCTCATTTTTCAAGAATTAATATGATCATTTGCTTGTGCTAAAAAGGGGCAGACAGTATCATATTCGAAAAACAAATAAATATCCCCCAGCATAATTTTGTAGATTCATCATCTAGGTCTGGCCAGGACAGAGACTGTTAAGTCCATCATAAATACTGACGACATTGTTAACTTGCAATGATTGATGTGTTCTCTCCTATCAACTAATAGTTGAAATAGTAGTTGACGAGATCAAAAATATGAAACAGCAAGCAGAAGCCCGTACATAGTATCAAAGGAATCAGGTAAATGCAGTTGGAAAAATCAAGGAAAATGATTCCCATGGGAAATTACATGAATATATTCTCTCCAAACTGGAAATAAACCACATTTCTACAGGACCCAAAAAAGAAAGGAAAAAGAAACTACAATAAAATCAATAGGGAAGACCTCCATCAGGAAGTTCCCAGTTATCTTCCCCTTCGTCATCCCTCTTGTTCTTAGATACCTCTTGCTTATCATCTGAGAAATTTCTTGGTGGCCCACGTCTATTCCAATAAAAGAGACGTAAGAATGATTGTAAATTATAATAGTAATTCAAAATGGATGTTATAAAGTTTGCAGTTAAGTAATTTGACAAACAAATTCAATAGTTGGATCATGATAGTAATTTATGATTATCTTCTAAACCATAAAATTAGAAATGGTTGATATGAAAGGGTTGATGGATCAAAGTCTCATTCTAAATCACTAGCTTAACAAATCAATCAGCAATTCGACATTTTGTGGATGACAAAACTACTACAACAATAACATCCCTAGTATAACCTCACATAGTGGGGTTTGGGGAGGGTAGTGTGTACGCAGCATTACCCCTACCTTGTGAAATAGAGAGGCAGTTTCCAATAGACTCTTGGCTCAGAGAAGCATAAGCACCACATTAAAGAAGAGAAAAACAAGAATCACAACCAGTTTATCATGTCCTGAGCAGTGCGTCAGTTTATCAGTAGAGGCTTCATAGACACAATCGAAAGATTAAGATTCAGATGTTTTTGATAATAACTTAGCAGTATTTCATTGGTTTACTATGAATAAATTTTTGGAGTTGGTTTATTTTAGATATTTAAATTAATTAAAAGTATTTGGTTACAATAGTGTCTTGTGGCATATAAAATTTGAAGTTATAATAGATTTGATAAGCGCAAATGGTTCGCTCGGTCATGTTTAGTAATCGGGTCCCGGCTTGTTCAGAAAATGGGTCGTGACAAAGATGGTATCAGAACCACTCTTGTGTCAGCCTTGCCGATGGTGGGTCAGAGTTCAACTGAGTTTAGGCAAATCTCGGTTAGGCGGGGCAAAACTCAGTGTTGAGTCTAGGCAAATCCCATGCGGTGGGGCAAACCTCAGCGAGGACGCTGAGTCCATAAGAGGGGGTGTATGTAACACCCCAGACTTTAGACAGATTCTCACATCGGCAAAACACAAGAGGAATACTGGATATATAACATAACAAGCCTTAGACCTTAGTGACGCATTTTAAACTCGTGAGGGCCTAGGCCCAGAGCGGACAATATCACTATCGGACTAGGCTGTTAAACTTCATGCGATGCCCAAGATAAAGGTAGACTGATGAGGACAGGTCAAAAGTAGGTCGACAAGCCTCACAAAAGGGATGCACATGATACCTTAGACAAATTCCACAGGGAAAAGAAAGAAAAGTAATGTGCTCTATTAGACAGAGCACAAGTTCACATGGTAGGCGCGTTTTAGAGCTAAATGATGGCGTAGCCTATTGGACAAATCTATGAGTCCTTCGACCAAAGCAGACAATATTCGTCATGGGCTTGAGTTGTGACACTTCAATAGAACACAAGACAACATGATAAACAAATGGACATTGGGCTTAAACCAATACTAAAAGCTAGCAAGATGTGAGAATTACCCAACACCATAAAGCTAGCAAGAGGTGAAGATTGCCGAAGATCATACAACGAGACCAAAGGACCAATGCCTCACCGATGTGGGAATTCCAACACCCCCTCGCACGCTCAGACCTAGAAACTGGAGCGTAAACAACATAATATGGGGGCCCAATATCGAGTAAAACAAGAATTGGCTGAACCGGGCTCTGATACCATCATAAAGAAATCGATTTTCGGCCTAACTCAAACCCACAAGTTTGTTTCTAGAGGTGAGGATTGCTCAAGACCATATAAAGCGACCAAAAGATCAAGACAATCCAACACAACTTAATGATTAGAATTGTTGCCCAAATAGAGGGAACAGAATTAGATTCGCAACGAAGCTAGTTGATACATTTGAATTGATACCAACTGCACATTTAACTAACCAAAAAGGATTAAACCTAGTTCAATTACTTACCATTTTAGCAAAAATACCCAACTTTGCGATAAAAAAGTACAATCGAACACATTTCTTGTTAATTAACGGAGAAGAAAAGCAAAAGAGCACAAAGGGGGACAAACACCGATAAAGGCAAAATGGGAGGAAAGGGTATATGAGAAGCACCTCTTGCGGTTGCGTTTAGCAGCCTCACGTGACTTGCGCTTCAATTTGTCGTGCTTGTTCTCGAAATATCTCCTGCGCTTGCATTCCTGTATGACTCCAGCTCTCATAACCTCTCTACGAAACCGTCCGACAAGCTTCTCTTCGTGCTCATTATCATCCACAATTACCTGAACATTGTATCCCGACCTGAAGTAAAGGGTGTTTGCATTTGCAAGTGAGGGACAAACGACGGCCGTAACATCAGAATTAGAACACGATAGTGATAACGGGTATTTGTGATTGTTGATAGGTGTTGAAGAAGAGAGGGAATCAGCAGCGGGGAGAGAGAATTGGAGGGGGGCAGCTTTGGGGGGTGGGGGTTTGGAGGGGGTGAAGAAGGAGAAGAGATTGGCTATGGATGAGACTGCCATTTGAGAAAATTGGAAATGAGATTGTGGCACTGAGCCAATGTTTCACTCTTCCTTTTGGATAGGATGATGCTCCTTTTTTAACTCTGATAAATTGATAAATTCCGGTGACATCAGCTAAAGTGAAAATATTTTTTCGAGCTAATTTTATTTTAAATATTATTATTTGAAGATTTTAAGTTATTACTTTTATATTTTCAGAAACTGAAAATTCCAAAAATCAGTTTTTCAATTTTTCTTGAAAGTTTTAGAAAATGAATTCAAAAATTATAAAAATTAAGGACCCGTTTGACCATAGAGTTTGCCAATTTTTTTCCAAATATATGTTTGTTTATAAATTTTATCCATATTTTGTCAAATTCTCAAAACACAAAACCCAAATCCCAAAACCAACTCAAGAGTAGATTTTGGCCCAAAATATTAATATTACATTTTTTAAAAATTGCTCCAAACTTTTGTATTTTTTAAAAGAGCCCACTATTTATTATTTTATAACAGTGCTGCTTCATGTTCTCGATCATCTGATAGTGTATTATGTAGTTCATTATAAAAATGATAATTTTGTACCAAATTTATTTATGTTCAAGATTATGGTTTGTGATAATGATAATGAATGTTATTGATGAAGATACTGTTGGGTATTTGTAATCGTGTTTAGAACTTGTGGGTATAAGTCATGTTTCATTTTATTTTTAAAAGATATATATTTTAAAAACTGATGTCCAAACACATTTTCATCTTCAAATCAAACTTCACCCAAATTAGATTTTTCAAAACAGATTTGAGACTCTATGAATGCTAGCTTAACTCAAACAAACACATTTAGAAAAAGAAAAAAAAATGATATCGCTAACTCAAAAACTTCAAACTCCACCTATATTTAATGATTCTCATACTTCCAACTTCCAAGTTCAGACTCACCGTTATATTTAGGACACAAAAAGTAAAAAATTATGAGTAAGATGATGTTATTACACTATTTTACATAAACATGTCTTTTTAAGATATCAAGGCTTTTTCAAATTAAATACATATGGTGCGATCACAAAAACTTTAGGACACAATAGATTGGGAGAATAATTCGTAATCATGAAGGTAAATGGGTATAAGAATTTGTTGGAAAATATCCCAAGTGCAAATAGCATCCACATGGAATTATATGCGTTAGTAGTTGGCCTTAGATTAGCATTACAACACCACTACTATCTATTAGAGATCAATATTGATGCAAAATAGGTAATTACCATCGTAAAACAACGTAATCCGCATTATTTAAATATTGTTGATGACGGCAGGTTCTTGCTCATGCAGTTGGGTGATCCTATCATCCAGCATACCTACAGGACGACAAATACAGTAGCAGATGTTTTGGCTAAGTATGGCTCTAAGTTGCCCAGTGGTTCTGCTGTGTGTACCATGGAACAAGCTCTTACTTTTGCCCTCAAGGAGTACACACATGGCCTGACAGGCGTAGCTCGTAGAAGATCCATCCGCACTTATTTTTTTGTAAACCAACATGACACGAATGTAGCTATATAGATACTGAAACCATTGTTTTTGTAATGATCCATCTACAAATGAAACTATAAATGTAGAATGTGTTTTTCCTTATGCTACCAGTAGTGCACCTGCACCTTCCTCCTTGTATGCTCCTTATGTTTTGCAATAATAAAAGTACTTAATCTTCTAGACCATAAAACAAAATGCCTTTTTAGGACATAAGACGTAGCAATTTGTAGGTAAGATGATATAATTACAGTGTTTGCCTAAACTTGTCACCAAGTGAAAGTTTGTTGCGGATCCTAGGAGCTTAGGTTATCTCGTACGAGGGACAAGGATAATAATATTGAAAATAAATAGATGAAATTGTTTTATCTTGTGTTTGATTAAAAATTTTGTTTTGATGTAAGTTCTTGCGGAATTACTTATATCACAAATTTTGATATTATATTTGTCATATTTCATGTGGGATAACAATTTTAGAATAAGTTAACCACATGACAAAAGATAAAGACTCTTCTCCTAAAGTGAACCTCAGGTTTAATATTTAAAATAAAAGTTATTCAAGTTAATTATGTTAAACCTAACAGATATATCTATATTTTTATTTTAATCCAATTTGTCAAACATTTAGTAACTGATATATTACCCACTAAATAATTTTGTTAGTGTTAAATTCGTGTATATTATATTATTATATATCTATATATATATATATATATTTATTTATTTATTTATAATTCTGGTATAACTGGCAAATCAAAGGACAATATTTGTGGGGCAGACCGAATAGGTCAGGGATTTCAATGGGCAAAAAACATAAATAGATAAAATTTAAGAAATTTTTTTACAAACATAGCTAGGTATTTTCACACACAAGACAACTATAATTATATCCTAGCGAAAAGCTTTAAACACTTACCTACAATCACGCATCTAAAGTATTCATTTTCTTAAATATAAAAGTAAAGGGTTTCAGTTTCCCATTCTAATAGTAAAATTGTCATTAATTGTGGTTTTATTGGTGCATACCTTTTCTTTATTTCAATTATGGTGACGTTTTATTTGGTGATATAAATATGAATGCTTGTATAATAGTGCATACTTTGACGAATAAGTGATCTTTATAATATTTACCTATTATACATATTATATAATTTGTATAATACATTAATATTTATTTATTTTAAGTATATTATGAAGTATAAATTAAATATTATTAGTACAAAATATTATTTATTTGGATATACATAGCATATAATTCCTTTTCTCAATATAATAAATATATACGACGTATATTCGAAATATTAAATTTTATAACATAAAATATACACAAATTTGTATAAATATTATATATTTAGAGCACATTGTAGTTGTTTTTAATATTATATAATATTACTATTACATATAAAGTGTAAAAATGACTCATGAATGCTTCACGTTTAAAGCCTTTCATTTTACTTAGTGATTGAATTTTGTTGTAGGAAGAGAAAATAGTGAAAAGGAAGAGAAAATCATGGCATAAAGGATTTTTAAATTTATTATGACAAATTTATATTAAAAAATAACATAAATCATTAATTTATTCTAGAAAGATACGATGAATCTGTAACTATTATATTCAAATGTAATAGAATATAAAATTATTAAATAAGAAAATACGTGGTTATGCGTTTTATAAATATTTACTTAATTTAAGTTACATTACTTCATACATGCTTATAGATCTAAATGTCCAAACAATTAGAAAGCTTAAAACCTAAAGAAAAGTAATACTAAAATTCCCATTGTGCAACCTCGTTAAAGAGGGGATTATTTTTTAGATTTTTCTTTTTTCAAACTCGTTGATATATTTGGGTAAGTGTTTTTTATGGAAGAGAAAAAAAAAATTATGGAATGGAGAGGGAAAAGAAAATGTAATAAAAGTATATTGATGTAGAGGTATCCCTTAGTTAATGAGTTACCCACGTAAAAGTGCTAAAAAAGTAAAAAAAATGTGTCAGTTCTGAAATAAACAAAGATTACTAGTATCATTTATGAGAATAATTTTTAAAAAGGGAGCAACCAAGTAAAAATCTCAATTTCATTCAATCAACAAGCCCAAATACCTTAGCCTTTTGTGTGGAAATGACACCAAGTTGCCACTCTTAAGCATGTTTTTTAAAAGATATTTATAATTTATAATATATTTAAAGATTAGTCAATTTTACTTAAATTTCAGGACATGGAGCCCTAAAGTTTAAACCTCAAAGTTGAAACTTCAGGATATCGTGTCTGTCACACCTCCTTTTTCACCCCCGGTGAGGGCAATAAGGGAGTTTTTCCACTTTAAGTGACATTATTCGATTTTTTGGGATTTATTTTATTCAGAGTCGCCACCCGAATTTTTTACGGTGTTCCGGAACACCATTTATTTATTGAAAATCCTAAAACCGAGGAATTTTGACTCTGTTTAAATTGTCTGCGAACCAGAAATTCGAGTAAGGAATTCTGTTAACCCAGGAGAAGGTGTTAGGCATTCCCGTGTTCCGTGGTTCTAGCACGATCGCTTAATGATTAAACTTGGCCTAAATTGTTTAATTACTAATTTTATACCTACGTGCATTTTTTATATTCTTACCGCTTTTATTATTCTTTTGTATTCAAAGAGTTATTTTTTGGAGACGGGTCACGTACGCGTAAACCCATAGAGTTTAAAATGTATCGAAAGTCATGTCACGCGGACGTGTACACAATTCTCGACACTGAACTCATTTAATAAGATAAATAGGGTGCGCAAGCGCATATTTTGTTTTGTTGTCAAAAAGAGACCAAAATCACGTCACGCGAGCATGTACGTAATTCCGATAATTTTAAGAAATTTGTTCCTAATGTGTCTCTAGGAGTGTTCATTTTAGTCTTTATTTGTGTTACGCAAACGTATACACAATTTGAGAAAAAGGTACATTTTTAGTTGTTTTCATTCAAAGTTAGGTAAAACTTATACTCCGAAGATTGATCTATTTTCTGAGTTTAAGGCATTCACTATTTAAAAGGCTTTCGAGATTCACTACATCTAAATTAAAAAAAATCCTAAGTTAAGTCATGAGGTTGGGATATGGCTAGTCTAGCCCAATTTGTATCTCCTTAGGCCATCCTAATTTTGACTAATTTTGTAATAAGAAATGAAGCTAAGTACATCAGTTTAAGGCATGCATCAATGAAGAGGGATCTAAAATTCACTAATTCATAAGGAACATGTTCCAAAAACCAAATAAACGCATTTAATTGCAACAAAATATTTTTGATTGAACAACTTTATTAACTTCTGAACAACCTAAATCTATGTTGTTTATTTCACAAATCATGCACACTGATTTCTTTATGTTGTTCTAATTCTAGAAATTTACAAACACTGTTGAATAGCAGATTTCCATTTTATGTGTAGACTTTTGAAATTCTTTCTGAGCTAAAATAGTTGTTTTCTACAAATTCGATAGTTATCTAAATAAAAACTGTAGAGAAAGATTTTCTACAAAAAAACGCTAATAAATTTGTTAACCCGAATCTGAATATTCCAACACTTAAAACCTTGCAATGAGTTTGTAAATAAAACAGTTTTTTGAGAAAAATAAAACATGTTGGCCTTTTCAAGCTCCACCAGGCCATTGTCAATGTCCTGGGCCTAAAAAATAACCATAACTGCTCTCGTTTGAGGCCAGTGGACTCAGACGACTCTGGCCCAATTATGCCCATTTCTTTAGACTTACATGGGTACATACATACAAGACTGAAAAAATACTGCTGATACAGTGAATATAGAGTCCAGTTTCATATTACAATGCTTCTAAAAGAACGAGTATAGATGAATTACAGAGCTTCAACTTCTATAAGATACATTTTATTTTATTTTTCTACAAGAAAGTAAACTGAAAATTGCAGCTTCTAACTAGTTGATCCGACTTGAATCTCCTTATGGCTATACACTTGAGTCTCTTTTTGCAAGTTGTAAACACCCCAAAAGCTAGGTGTGTTATGCATCTACTAAGGCAGATTTGACCATGAAAGGGATCGAACTTGACTTTAGTAATGCTATACTAAATAGTATCTAAAAGAAACATCTTTTGTGCATTTTTCTTGGAATTAATTTGACCATAAGAAGGGTCAGATTGAATTCCGGGGATGCCATCCTATTTGACTCTTGAGAGTCATACTTGTGTTATGCAACAAATTTTAGCAAGTATTTATTCAAATACTTTGACTACTATTGGCACTTTAAGGAGTAAATCCGACTATTTTTGCGGGTTCGGACTCCCTTCCTTATGGTCCTTCTTAATTACACATTTTATACCCTTAAGGGAGTAATTTTCAGCAACTAAACCACTGTTTGTGTACTACTATGGGGTGAATTTGACCATTAGAAGGTCAAACTCATCTACCCTAGTGCAAATAATTTCAATACGGACTAAGGCAAACACAAAACCAACATCTAACTTATTGTAACTACACAAACTCAATGCATTCTGAAAAAATAATATGACTTAAACACAACTAAACATGCTGATTCTAAGGATTATGACCATAAGAGGGGTCAGATTGAATTCCGGGGATGCCATCTAATTTGACTCTTGAGAGTCATACTTGTGTTATGCAACAAATTTCAGCAAGTATTTATTCAAATACTTTGACTACTATTGGCACTTTGAGGAGTAAATCCGACCATTTTTGCGGGTTCGGACTCCCTTCCTTAAGGCCCTTCTTAATTACACATTTTATACCCTTAAGGGGTAATTCTCAACAACTAAACCACTGTTTGTGCACTGCTATGGGGTGAATTTGACCATTAGAAGGTCAAACTCATCTACCCTAGTGCAAATAATTTCAGTACGGACTAAGGCAAACACAAAACCAACATCTAACTTATTTTAACTACACAAACTCAATGCATTCTGAAAAATAATATGACTAAAACACAACTAAGCAGACTGATTCTAAGGATTCAGGTATTTCATAGACAACACTTATTCGGATTCATTTACCAGCGTATTAAACAATCCCATTTCAGATTTTTCATACCAAAAACAAAGGAAAAGAAGGTTCAGCTAGAGGAGAAGGATTTGGACAGCAAAGAAAGAGAACAAAATTCAGATTTAAGCATTTCAATATAGTTAAGCTGTTACATACCTTGTTTGAAGAGAAAATAACAAAACTTGACCAAATAAAGGTCAAGTATAAACAACAGTCAGCAAAAGAAGCAAAATCCAGCAGCAACAAACAGCAAACCAAATAACCAAAAAGCCCAGTAGGAAATGAACCAGAATTCTGAAGGTAAATACGTAAAGTTCCCAAGAATTAGAACCCCAAAGAAAAATAGAAACATCAGAACCAAGAAATGTACTGATGAACTTTTTTAAAGAGAAATCAGACTTCTCTTTGCATTCTACTGAAATTTTTTGGAAATTTTTGTTTATGAATAGCTACTCTGATTTTCTGTGTTTTCAGATATTTTTAGTAGCTAACTCAGTGTAAAAGAGGGTCAAATAGAATGTCCAAAAAAAGGATCCTTCTAATGTGGAAAAATGGGTGTATTTATAAGGGACTTGGGGATAGGATATATCTAGCATATTCCCTATCTAATGAGCTGAAATAGTACATAGGGCAGCTGTCACCCTTATCCTTTGGGACAACTGCCCTCATTCTAGAAGATTCCCACCCCTAAAATTACTATCCTACCCCCAAAAAATCTGATTTCCTAGTTCTAGAAGGTTCTTGGGTTATTACACCCAAGATTCTTCAATTGTAATTCCTAAACTAACCCTCGGTACCCTTAGAATTACCCCTTTAGTTAATCAAGGTTAAAAGGTTATTAGTTTATTAAGTGTAGACTGATTTTTATCCTAGTTGAGTAATTAACTATTAATTAAGCTTCTTTAAGGTGGGGTTGGATAAGTTTAATTAGCTAATTAGCTAGACCTTAAGTGGATTTTAGAACTTAGGTTAACTAGTTTAAATGATTTCATTAGATGTAGTTAATTTGGTAATTAAACCTAATTAGGACTTAGTTATCTGTTTTAAGGATCATAAGCCTAAATTATCTAATTGGGGTCTTATTATCTAACCATTAGGTCGAATAGTTTTGGGGTTAGTTATCAAACATTAGAGAGTTAGGATATTAGTTCCTGTAACTCTTAATATGGATTCAAGTAAGAATTACTGGACTAGTAATGATCAGTGATTATTTTGCAGGAAATCAAGAAACCCTAGAACTAAATCAACAAAAGAACCACCAACTAAGTGCTAATTAATGCTCGATAATGGCAAATAGATAAAGAAACTATGAAACCTAAAATAATTAGCACAAGAATCAGCAACTATGCAAGATAAACACGCAAATCAATACTTAGGGCCTTACAATGACCTTCAAAACAATATTTACCTAATTTCTAAACAGGCAGTCACGAACCCTAATGCGGCTACTATTCAAACGTTTATGGGGTCATTTTTAAAATAAACTTAATTGAAAGGAAAAGAACAAGAATAAAAGGAAGAAAGCAAATAAGGAACAAAGAAACAGTGACATTTAAAGAGATTATACATATGATTTTGCCCTAAAATATTTGCAAGAACAGGAAAGAAAAGAAAAGAAAAAAGAAAAGAAAAAAAGGGGTACCAGGCAATGGAAGGAAGTTTGGCCAGAAAGTTTGAGGTCACTAGACCTTGGCCGGACTCTGGCGGGGTTTGAAAATAGCTCAAACCCACATGAATCAATAGCCATCAACAAGAGCTATCGATCCATGTAAGTAGGGGCTATTGAAAGTATTCGGATCAACGAGCATGTGAAAACTAGGGTTTTCCATTTTCAGATTTGAAATTAAAGAAATTTGAGTGAGTTTTTGGTGAAATAGATAGTAGGAGATGATTGAGAAGAGGGAAGAGATGGTCTGGTGAAGGTTTGGGCTTGATTGGCGGTGCTCCGCTGCCAGAGGCGATTTCTAGCAGGCGGAGCTTTGGGTGGCAGACGGTAGGGTTTAGAGAGATAAGAGAGAGGAGTGAGAGAGACGGATAGGGGGGGAGGGTTAGACTTGCAAATGAAGGGGGGTGGGGATAGTTAGGACACTTATATATTTTTTGATTATTAGTTCTCAGCCGTTGGATCTGGATAGATCAACGGCTAGGATTTAATTTTTTCTTTTAAACGGGGTCGTTTTGGGGGCTGGTCTGGACCGGGTGGACTTGCCTTGGGCCTGGGTCGTTGGTGAGGCAGCTTGGGCCTGGGCAATTCTAGCCCAGGTCCATTTTAATTCATTTTTAATCAAAACCAACTTTAATGAATTAAATTGACCTAAAAATTAAAACTAAATGCAATAATTAGTTCTAATCCTAGTCCTTGTTCAATTAATTAATTAATTAAGAGTCATATTACTTAATTTACTCCTAACCAATTAAAGGACAAGTTTTTTCACAATTTTTGTTAAAAAAATAATTAAATCAACTAATTAACATTAATCTATTTTATATCAAACAATTAATTTATTTAAATGATCACTAAGGTTATGCGCCTAATTATGTCATTTTAAAATTTATAAATTTAAAGGACGAATTATGGATACATAATGTAAAATAAATTCACAAATAGCACTAAAGTTCAACGAAAATTCATAAAACCAATTAATTTATTGAGTTTTTGTAGGATTATATGGTAGGTAAAAATCACGTGCTCACAGCTGCCCCTCTTTGCTTGGAAACACAAAGAGTTTTCGGGCAAAGACAAAGTGAGCAGTCATAAGCGACTTTACCCATTCATATGCTCCATTGTGAAGCGTTTTGGAAAAGTTTGACCGAACCCTGCTTCAAAGGTTGCCTACATATACTTGGCTACAAAGGAATCAAGTCAGTGTAGTTCTGAAATTTTTGGTAGCTGGGACTACCGAGTAACCGTGGTTTCACTGCGGTTGCTGCTGTTACTGATGCGGATCTCCTTATTACACCCAAAGTAAACAAAACGACAGACTAACTAAACCTATCAGTTGCTAGTTACAAGATTCCTATCTAAGACCTATTCTTGAGTCTTGATCTTCTGCTAACTCTGACCTAGATCTTGATGTTTGTTAGCCGCAGGTGTTGGTTTTGTCTCTTCGCTTTTCGGATCAAGGCACGATATACCGAACGGATGACTTCAATCTCGTCCTGAATATTCCATATCTTCTCCGTATCTGCACTTTTGGATTTAGACTTCTATTTTTTGTTTTATTATTCTGGATCGAAACTTCTTCTTTTGGTCGTCTCGAGTCCAATGTCCTAAAAATGTTATCTGCACAATCAAAAAGCGAATGAACGAAATTTTCTGCCCCAGTTTTCACTAGGAAAATTTCGTGAGTTATTGTAAAGAAATCTATACTACTTTATTATTTGAAAATAATGAAAAGACGGGAACAGTGCACCCGACATTATTGTAGACTAGGGGGTGGATACCCTATGCCTAAAGGTAAAATCAACTGGGAGTTGGGAGACCCTAGGAAGAGAATTGACAGGTTATGTTGTTGTCTGGAAAGGTCAACAGGTTATGCTGTTGACGGAAAGAGAGGTCACTGGGTTATGCCAATGTCAGAAAAATAGTCAACAGGTTATGTTGTTGTCAGAAGAGATCATCAGGTTATGCCGACGTCTAGAAAGGTTAACATATTATGATGTTGCCGAAAAAGATCACCGGGTTATGCCAACGTCAGAAAATGATCAACATGTTATGTTGTTGTCGGGGAAAGGGTCATCGGGTCATGCCAATGTCAGAAAATGATCAATTATTATGTTGTTGTCAGAAGAGATCACCAGGTTATGCCGGTGTCTAGAGAGGTCAACAAGTTATGTTGTTGCCGAAAAGATCATTGGGTTATGCCAAAGTCAGAAACTGATCAACAGGTTATGTTGTTGCCGGGGAAAAGGTCATTGGGTTATGCCAATGTCAGAAAATGATCAACAGGTTATGTTGTTGTCAGAAGAGATCACCAGGTTATGCCGATGTCTAGAGAGGTCAATAGGTTATGTTGTTGCCGGAAAGATCATTGGGTTATGCCAACGTCATAAATCGATCAACAGGTTATGCTGTTGCCGGGGAAAAGGAGATTACTGGGTAATGCCAGTGTCAGAAAAATGATCAACAGGTTATGTTGTTGTCAAAAGAGAACACCAGGTTATGCCGATGTCTGGAAAGGTCGACAGGTTATGCTGTTGCCGGAAGGGAGATCACTGAGTTATGCCAATGTCAGGAGATGATCAACAGGCTATGCTGTTGTCAGAAAGATCACCAGGTTGTGTCGGCGTCTGCTAGAGAGTGGGACCCTATGTTGGAAGAAATCATTGGGTTATGCCGGCATCAATTAGGGAGTGGGACCCTATGTTGGCATCAACTAAGGACTGGGATATCCTAGGTTAGCATCGAGTTATGTCGGCTTTAGGTTATGCTGGAATCAACTAGGGAATGGAGACCCTATGTCGGCATCAACTAAGGAATGTAACATCCGATGTTGGGAAAAAGGTGTAGCTAGGGATTGGAGTCCCTATACTACTTTAAGTTTGGATTGTTTTCAATATCGTTTTTTCTTCTTTTCTTTTCTTTTCGTTTGATTTTGAGTGAATGCGGAAAAGAGTTTTGGAGAAAACTTCCCTTTTTGGAGTTGTTGTTGCAGAGCTGCTTCTAGCCCTTGCGCCTTTCTTTTGGTTACACTTGCGTTTTGCAAGGTTATTTTGGGTTACACCTGTTTCCTTCAAACAAAGAACAATTTGTTAGTTTGAAACGGCGGTTGGTTTTGCGGCCTTGATTTTCCATTGCTTGATCTTAGTTCTTTGGGCGAAGATCTCAACAAACTGCTTGCTTGCTTGCTGGGGATTGAGTTTCATCTCCAATGCCGGGGACCCTAGGCTTTCCAGATTTTATCATGACGATCGATCACGTGGGGACCCAATGTTTTGTTTTGCCTTTGTAATCCTTTCACTTGCTTTTTTTCTTTTGGATTTCCAGAGTATCGGGGGTTTTTGCCCTTCAACTTCTGCTGCAGTGGTTATTCGCAGGACATAACTTTTCCAATTTTATTTCGCCTTTATTGGCCTTTCATTTCTGACCTTTCTTTCAACTTTACCTTTAAAGAATTTGGAGCATTTCGGCTTTTCGAACTTTGCCGAGAAGGTTAGTCACGCGGGACTCAACCTTTCATTCCAATTGCCTGTATAGGCATTTCATTTTGATTTTTCTCCTTTCAAGAGTTTTGCGTTTAAAGCATCGACCATTGCGACCAGTCGGGATTGATTTGATGCCCTGATGAGGCTCGGTGCCCTTGCATGTTGGCTTGTGTCAAAGGAGGACCCTGTAGATCAGTTTTTCCATCTTTTCTTTGCATTGCTTCAGAAACAGAGTCAGACTGTAAGGTATTGAGATAAAAGTAACAAAGAAACGGAGGTGATGAATTTTGACAAAAAATATCCCTTTCGGGGGAAAAGAGAAGAAGGACTTATCTGGAGTGTATGCGGCCTTCAATGAACATGACATGCGTCTTGGACTGGATGCCTGATCTATATGGGCCATCTGATTCTCAGAAATTCGTCACGACTTTTTACCCTGAGGTCGAGAAACCTTGCCCCGGATCATGTTGATATCAGTGACTAAACCTCTTTTCGATTAGTAGTGCCCTTTTTTGGGTTTTCACCGACTAACCTCTCTCATTTCTCTTCTCACCATCGCCCTGTAGTGCTCTTTGCGAGTTTTCACTAACAAGACTCTCTCATTTTAGTTTCCTCTACTCACCATCACCTCATGGTACCCGTGTGGGTTTTCACCGATAAGACTCTCTCATTTTATTTTCTCTCATTGCTCGCCTGCGTGGCCTTTCTTTGTCGATCGATCGGAAGGACTTGAACGGGATTTGGGTAAAGGAATTTGTATCGATTTACAACTTTGGAACTTTTCAGGCGAATCATCGTCGAATTTTCACACTTGCCCCAGCTTAAACTTTTGGGGGAATGTGGATTTTTATTTTGGTGTGACTGAACCCCATGGAGAGGCTGCCTATGTATCCTTTCGGAATCAAGTCAGAACGTAGTTCGGGAAGTTTTGGTTTTGTTTTTGTTTTGAACTTTATTTTGTTTTCTTTTCATCATCAATTTTTTAATCATCACTTCAAGTTCCAAAGAGGGTAATCAAGGAAAAGTAACCGGCTCAAAGGGCTTACAAAAACTGGTAGTGTTTGGGGTAGCGTGAATGAAAGTCTTCGTCATATCGATCATAAAAAGGTCAAACATAATACCTTTTGACTACGTCTGCATTGACCGTCGTTTTAGGGTCATTTCCTTCAATGTCCCCCAAATATAATGCTCCTTTTGGTAGCAATTTCCTTATGATGTAAGGACCTTTCCAATTCGGGGCAAATTTTCCTTTTGCTTATTCATGGTGTGGGAGAATACGTCTTAAGACAAGTTTTCCCACTTCGAAGTACCTGGTCTGCACTTTCTTGTTGTAGGCGCGGGCCATTCTCTGTTGGTACAACTGCCCGTGGCAAACTGCGGCCATCCTTTTCTCATCAATCAGAGTTAATTGTTCTAATCGGGTTTTGACCCATTCATCATCCTCAATTTCTGCCTCGACAATAATCCGAAGGGAGGGACTTTCAACTTTCGCAGGGATCACTGCCTCAATTTCTGGAACTGTTCACATACCTCCCTCATCAAGTTACTGCTTAGATTCGCGACATTTTCGGTAATGATAGTTTTTGGGATACCAAAACGACAGATGATATCAGCATGCACGAAATCCACCACCACTTTCTTAGTGACAGCTTTGAACGTGAAGGCCTCGACCCATGCTGTGAAATAGTCAATAGCAACCAAAATGAATTTGTGCATGTTTGAGTCCCTTGGCTCGATTGGCCCAATGACATCCATTCCCCAGGCAACAAATGGTCAGGGTGCCGACATAGGATGCAGTTCTGATGGTGGTGCATGGATTAGGTCGCCATGTATTTGACACTTATGGCACTTTCAGACGAAACTGAAACAATCTTTCTCCATGGTCATCCAATAATATCCAGCCCGTAAGATTTTCTTTGCGAGGACGTACCCATTCATGTGGGGACCTCATACTCCTAAATAGACCTCGCCCATGATCCTTTCGGCTTCTTTGGCGTCTACACATCTTAATAGATTTAGATCGGGAGTCCTTTTATATAGTACTTTCCCACTTAGGAAGAAACTGTTGGCGAGCCTTCAGATGGTTCTCTTTTGGTGTCCGTTGGCCTGCTCGGGATATTCTCTTTTCTTCAAAAATCTTTTAATATCAAGATACCATGGTTGGACATCGGTTTCTACTTCGACCGTGTTGCAATAACCATGTCTTTCCTTGATTTGGATCTCCAATGGGTCTATGCGAACATTACCCGGATAGGGTAGCATTGCAGCTAGGGTGGCCAGCGCATCGGCTAACTCATTGTGGCACCGAGGAATATATCTGAGCTCGACGGCTTTGAATTGCTTTCTGAGATTCTGCACATGCTGTCTATAGGGAAGGAGTTTAACATCTCGAGTTTCCCACTCTCCCTGAGCCTGCTTAATGATCAAATCGTAGTCCCCCATCAACAACTCTTCTACATCCATGTCAATGGCCATGTTCATGCCCATTATACAAGCTTCATATTCAGCAGTATTGTTTGTGCAGAAGAAATGAAGGCGGGCCGTGGCAGGGTAGTGTTGTCCTGTGGGTGAAATCAAGATCGCCCCTATCCCAATACCTTTCGCATTGGCTACTCCGTCGAAGAACATTTTCTAGGTGTTAGCGTCTTCTGAGATTATTTCGACGGAGTTGATTTCTTCTTCTGGAAAATAAGTGCTCAAGGGTTGGTATTCATCATCAACCGGATTTTCAGCTAGATGATCGGCCAATGCTTGAGATTTCATAGCTATGCCAGTGACATAGACAATATCGAATTCTGTGAGAAAGATTTGCCATTTTGCTAATCTCTCGGTGGGCATTGGCTTTTTGAATATGTACTTCAAAGGATCCAGCCTCGTGATGAGGTAGGTGTTATAAGCCAATAAATAATGTCGGAGCTTCTGAGCAACCCAAGGTAGAGCGCATCAAGTCCTTTCTAACTGAGAATACTTGGCCTCGTAGCTTGTGAACTTCTTACTTAAGTAATAAATGGCCTGCTCTTTCTTCCTGGTTGCATCGTGTTGCCCGAGAACACACCCAAAGGAATTTTCTAGCACCGCCAGGTATAGGAACAGAGGTCTCCCTGGTTCTAGTGGTACTAATACTGGAGGATTTGACAGATATTCTTTGATCTTTTCAAAAGAGTCTTGGCACTCGTCTGTCCATTTGATGGCTGCATCTTTTTTCAACAGTTTGAATATAGGCTCGCATGTGGAGGTCAACTGAGCGATGAACCTGCTGATGTAATTCAACCTACCCAACAGACTCATGACTTCCTTCTTGGTTCTTGGGGGTGGGAGATCCCGAATAGATTTTATCTTTGTTGGGTCCAGCTCAATGCCCCGTCGACTGACTATAAATCCCAGTAATTTTCCGGATGGAACTCCAAAAGCGCATTTGGCTGGGTTTAATTTCAAATCATATCTGCGCAGGCGTTCGAAGAATTTCCTCAAATGCTGCACATGGTCACTTTGGGTTCTGGACTTAATGATCACATCATCCACGTACACCTCAATCTCCTGATGCATCATGTCGTGAAATATGGCGGTCATGGCCCTCATATAAGTTGCCCCAGCATTCTTTAAACCAAATGGCATGACCCGGTAATAATATGTTCCCCAGGGTGTAGTGAAGGCTGTCTTTTTTGCATCCTCTTCATCCATCAACACCTGGTGATATCCGGTATAGCAATCGACAAAAGACTGTACCTCATGTTTGGCACAATTGTCAACTAGGATATGTATGTTTGGCAGTGGAAAATTATCTTTGGGACTTGCTTTATTCAGACCTTGGTAGTCGACACATACTCGGACCTTCCGTCCTTTTTAGGCACCAGAACCACATTGGCCAGCCATGTGGTGTATTGGACCACTCAGATTACTCCAACCTTTAGTTGTTTAGCGACCTGTTCTTTGATCTTGTCACTCATGTCTGTTTTAAATTTCCTCTGCTTTTGTTGGACAGGTGGATGACTGGGGTAGGTTGGCAATTTGTATACCACCAAGTCCACACTTAGTCCGGCATGTCGTCGTAGGACCAAGAAAATACGTCTTTGAATTCAAATAGGAGTTGACTCAAGGCGTCTCTAGTCTTTTCATCCGTGTGGACGCTTATCATGGTTTCTCGAATCTCTTCTTCGTTGCCCAAGTTAACGGGTTCCATTTCATTTAAGTTTGGCTTAGGCTTATTCTCGAACTATTCCAATTCTCGATTTATTTCCCTAAAATCCTCTTCTTTGAAATATCCCAGTTCTTGATTCATTATTTCGAGGTTAGACGGCATATTAAGATCAGAGCATGAAGTCCGCAAGCATGTCATGTTTTTTAAAGCTGCGTTATTAGGACTGAAAAATAAGAAAAGTAAACAAAAATCAGAAAGAATTGTAGACGATGAAATTTTGATTTCATTTCATTGAGTTTGAACATAGGAGGTTTTACATCGAAATTTAAAGGCAAAAATTTAAAAACACTTGAGTTACACCCTGAAATAACTCAGAGTGCAGAAAGGATGGCAAAAGCTGAACTAGCGGGTCTCCCGCCTGACAGGGAATGGAGTAGCCTTCAAATTTTGCAACTTGGCGTCAAGCCCCATATACTGTACTTCGGCAGTACTGGAGCCTTCTCCTGGTTGGACCATATGGGCCTCATACAACATCTGCCTCATTGCTCCGCATATTTCTTCTATTTCTTCAGCCATGAAAGCCTCTTCCTCTTCCTCCACGTATTTTGGCTTGACAAATGATGCGGCGATGTGTGTGATCGGCTGAGGCAATACCCAACCATTTTTCTTACGTTGGTCAGCCCATTGTTCATCGTCGGGAGTATCTTGAAAACCTATGCCAAAAAACTTTTTATTGGTAGGCAAAGTGACGGGTTCTTTAATGCCTTGCAAGGATACCCCGAGCCCTTTTCCAGGTGTGTACCCATGTCTAATCATGTCGTTGGCAACCATAATTGACGCGTTTGATAGGAAGGGTTGAGGGCACGGGGTTCCTTCCTCATGCTGGTCCGCAACCACAATCTCGAAAGCCTGGTAGACTATGTGCTCGCTGCCCTCTCTTGCTTCCAGGCATGGGGATGGTGGATCCCTATAAATAGACTGCTCGTCTTCCCCATGGACCACGATTTCCTGGTCCTCATATTCGAATTTAACCATCTGGTGGAGAGTAGATGGCACTGCCCCTGCCGCATGGATCCAAGGCCTTCCTAGGAGATAATTTTAGGAAGTATCCATATCCATGACCTGGAATGTCACTTCAAAATCTACAGGGCCGATTGTCAAGACCAAATCAATCTCCCCGATCATGTCTCTCTTGATACCATCGAATGCACGGATTCACACATTGTTGGGCCTGATTCTCTCAGTCTCGATCTCGATTCTTTGTAGGGTCGATAGAGGGCAAATATCAACCCTAGACCCACTGTCCATCATAACCCTTTTCACATAGTAACCTTTACATTTAACAGTTAGGTGGAGAGATTTTTTGTGGGCAGCCCCTTCCGGGGGCAAGTCATTCTTGCTAAATGAGATCCGGTTGACTTCAAAAAATCGTTCTGCCATTCTTTCCATTTGCTCAACCGTGGTGTTGGCCGGAACGTATGCTTCGTTAAGGGTTTTGATCAAGATTTTCTGATGCTAGTTTGAATTTATCAGCAAGGATAGAAGTGAGACCTGAGTGGGGGACTTTCTGAGCTCCTCGATTATGGCGTATTCAGCGATTTTCATATTCTTGAAGAATTCTTCTGCCTATCTGGCACTGATTGGCCTTTTAGGTGGAAAGCGTTTCAGCTTGCTTTTGTTTAGATCTTCCAGGTCGAGGTATTTCTCTGATGAGTTTATATCGCATGTTTCCCCAGTAATCTCTTTCCCTTTGTACGTCACCACCATCCTGTGGTAATTCCAGGGGACGGCAGTAGTATTCTTCATGGGAGTTTGCGACGCGCGGCTAATAACCACGGGCTCATTCAGCCTTGTTGAATTGTAACCTTCTGGGAGGGCTCAACACACTTTGTTCCTTCCTGTGTGCCTTGGGGATGTAAAGGACAACGTCTTTAGAGGGTCCCCTATTTGTTTCAGTCTCAGACTTTTCCATGACCTGGGGGTGTTGGTTGATTTCCCAATGCACACGCAAGTGTACGTGGTCGACAAGTAATATAGGAT
>MDKI01068350.1:0-11800 GCA_005239505.1 Nicotiana paniculata
TACAAACATTCCACACATTAGTTTGAGATGGACAATATTGCCACATGTGTGGTCCTCCACAATGCACACAAGGATCATCACAATAAGAATAACCACTATTCGACCAATTATCATTCCAAGATGCCATGTCAAGAAAGATAATAAAGTATTAAATTAAGACAAAAATAAAAAGATAAAAATATATATAAAAAATAACTAAGTATACAAAAGTAAAGAGTCAATCTAGTAGAATAGTTAATTTCTAAGTCCCCGGCAACGGCGCCAAAAACTTGTTGGTTGATTTCCCAATGCACACGCAAGTGTACGTGGTCGACAAGTAATATAGGAATTGAAGTCCAGATATCGTACCCACAGGGACTTGTGATTAACTATCCACTAAACTAAACTCAAACAAATATTTAACTAGAATTAATCTAAAATAGTAAATCAAAAGATTAAAGAGATAACTAACTTAAAGATGAATTCAAGGTAAATTGATATTCTAGAGTTATGGGTTGTTAAACAATCACGTTGAGTTTTCGACCTAAATCTTCTAATCAGGTTTATTGATTGACGAGGTTAATATTGCTCGTAGCCTTCTCCCGAAGTACAACTCGCCTATTCAAGCTAACCTAACGCCTATATTCCTATGGAATCAGGATTAACAAGAACGCATTAATAATTCTCGTATAATAACCAAGCAAGGCGATTAGGTATATTCCTATCCTAACCGCAAATCCGCTCCCCTGAAGGGTTAAGATCTTGCTCTACCCAATCTTATATGCAATCTAGAATTCCCTCTCCCGAGTTCAACCCTAGATTCGTAGATAGTATTCAATTGTGATCAAGCAATTGAATAATTAAGCACAAGATTGAATAAACAAACCAATTAAGATAAACAATAAGAATAATTCAAGCTTCAACTACAACGTTCATGTAACACCCAATACTCTAGAACTAATAAACTATAAAACTAAAAGAAGAGAAGAGAAGAAAAACTAAGTAGAATCTCTTTCAACGTGGTGTGTTCCTCCGTCAAAGTCTCCTGTCGAATCCCCCATAATGTGATATTTTTGGGTCTATTTATATGTTTAGGATGAACCCTCAATGTGTAAAAGACTTCTATTCCAACTTGGAAACACTTAAAACCCGTCAAAACACGATTTCTGGCCGTCTGGGGACCCTGGCGTTTGGGCTCTAAGGCCTGGGTAACGCCAGGCCCCCCCTGGCGTTAGGGCTCTAAAGCCTGGGTAACGCCAGGCTGGGTCAGGCTGTTTGGCTCCAACGCCCGGCTATCGCCCGGGTGTCCCCTTTCGCGTATTTTTCGACGTATTTGCATCCGTTTAGCCCCGTTTCCATTTCCAATTCACCTACACATAAAATAAACCCCATTAGGCACATATGACGTGTATTTTATCATTAAAACACATAAAATGTAAGGTATATAATGCCTAAAATCATGAATTCTAGCCACGCATCATATTGTCTTAGCCTCGTCACTACTTCTCCAAGGTTAGGCTCGACACTTACCAGTACATGGGGTCAGTTGTACTAATATTGTACTCTGCACTTCTTGTGAAGATTTTAGTACTGGTCTCAATTGATCGATAGGCATAGCAGCTCGGATCGGATCACCGGAGACTCAAGGTAGATCTGTCGGCATCCACATACCTTGAAGTCCCCATCTATCACTTATGTTTTATTATTTCTTTCGTTCAAACAGTTTATTTCTTTCAGACTATTACTTGTAGTAAATCATAGAATGTTCGTGAATTTGTGACACTAGATCGGGGTAGCAGTAGATGTTGAAGTTGTTCTATTATTCCGCACTTGTTGTATTTAACTTTAGCTTATTTATTGTTAATCGCTTAATTGAATGAGGTTTGGCTTAATAATATTCTAACGTTGTCTTGCCTATCAAGTGGAATGTTAGGCACCATCACGGTCCTGACGGTGGGATATTCTGGGCCGTGACAAGTTGGTATCATTAGAGCACTAGGTTGCCTAGGTCTCACAATTCACGAGCAGGCTTAGTAGGGTCTGGGGATCCTTATGGAGATGTCAGTACTTATCTCTGAGGAAACTAGAGGTGGTGGTCAGGACATTAGAGGTGGATGTTAGGATCCTAGAGGTGGAGGCCAGCCAGTTAGGGCCCGTCCTAGAGATGCAGTCCAGAATAGTGGGGTTGATGTTATGCTTTTCTAGCCAAGCCTGAGACTGAGTCATCCGACGTCGTCTTCACAGGTACGGTTTCAGTTTGCAATAGAGATGCTTAAGTTCTATTTGATCTGGGTTCTGCTTATTCGTATGTGTCCTCCTATTTTGCTTCATATTTGTTTGTGCCCCGTGATTCTTTGATTACCCCCATGTATGTGTCCACACCTTTGGGAGATGCTATTGTATTAGACTGCGTTTATCGTTCGTGTGTGGTTACCTTTGGGAGTCTTGAGACTAGTGTGGACCTTTTGCTTCTTGATATGGTATACTTTGATGTTATATTGGGTATGGATTGGTTGTCACCTTATCACGCTATATTGGATTGTCACGCCAAGACAGTGACCTTAGCCTTGCCGGGGTTTCCTAGATTATAGTGGCGAGGGACTCCAGGTCATTATACCAGCAGGGTTATCTCTTATATGAAGGCTCGACGTATGGTCGAGAAGGGATGTCTAGCTTATTTGTCTTATATCCGCGATTCTAGTGCGAAGGTTCCTTCCATGGATTATGTACCAGTTGTCCAAGAGTTTCCAAAGGTATTTCATGCAGACCTACGGAGGATGCCACCCGACAGGGATATTGACATCCGTACTAACTTGGTTCTGGAGACTCAGGCCATTTCTATTCTGCCATATCGTATGGCCCTGCCAGAGTTGAAAGTATTTAAATAATAGTTGCAAGACTTGCTTGATAAGGGCTTCATTAGACCTAGTGTCTCGCCCTAGGGTGCGCCCGTGTTATTTGTGAAGAAGAAAGATGGGTCGATGAGGATGTGTATAGGCTATTGGTAGTTGAAAAAAGTCACTATTAAGAACAAGTATGCATTGATGAGGATTGATGACTTAGTTGATCAACTTCAGGGTACGAAGGTGTTTTCAAAGATCGATTTGAGGTATGTCTACCATCAGTTGAGGATTAGGGCATCAGATGTACCTAAGACAGCTTTTCAGACTCGATATGGGCATTACGAGTTTCTAGTGATGTCATTTGGGCTGACAAATGCCCCAACAACATTTATGGATTTGATGAACCAGGTGTGCAAGCCTTACCTGGATTCGTTTGTTATTGTGTTTATTGATGACATCTTGATCTACTCCCGCAGCCGAAAGGAGCACGAGCAGCATCTTCGGATCGTACTTCAGACTTTGAGAGACAGCTAGTTATATGCTATGTTTTCAAAGTGCGAGTTTTGGTTGGACTCAATCGCCTTTTTGGGGCACGTTGTATCAGCAGAGGGTATTCAGGTGGATCCTAAGAAGATTGAGGTCATTCAGAATTGTCCTAGACCTACTTCAGCCACAGAGATCCATAGTTTCTTGGGATTGGCGAGTTATTATCGTCCTTTTATTCATATATAGCAGCCCCATTGACCAGGTTGACCCAGAAGGGTGCCCCATTCAGATGGTCAGACGAGTGTGAGGCGAGCTTTCAGAAGCTCAAGAAGGCTTTGACTACGGCTCCGGTGTTGGTGTTGCCCACATATTTATACGGTATATTGTGATGCATCTCGTATTGTTCTGGGTACGGTATTGATACAGGGTGGAAAGGTTATTGCATATTCTTCACGTCAACTGAATGTTCACGAGAAGAATTACCTTGTTCATGACCTAGAGCTGACAGTCATTATTCATGCGCTGAAGCTTTAGAGGCACTATCTTTAAGGCGTTCCGTGTGAGGTATTCATGGATCATCGGAGCTTGCAGTATTTGTTCAAGCAGAAAGAGCTCAATTTGAGGCAGAGGAGGTGGTTGAAACTATTGAAAGACTATGATATCACCATATTGTATCATACCGGGAAAGCCAATGTTGTGGCCGACGCTTTGAGTAGAAAGCCAGCTAGTATGGGAAGCCTCGCGTATATTCTAGTCAGTGAGAGACCTCTTGCATTGTTCAGGGCTTGGCCAATCAGTTCGTGAGATTGGATGTTTCTGAGCGTAGCCTTCTTTGTTTGAGCGTATCGGAAAACGGCAGTATGACGACCCTTATTTGCTTGTCCTTAAGGACACAATGCGGCACATTGGTACCAAGTAGGTTACTGTTGGGGATGATGGAGTTTTGAGGATGCAGGGTCGTGTTTGTGTGCCTAATGTGGATGGACTTCGTGAGTTAATTCTTGAAGAGGCCCACAGTTCCCTATATTCTATTCATCCGGGCACCGCCAAGATGTATCAGGACTTGTGGCAGCATTATTGATGGAGGAGAATAAAGAAAGATAGAGTTCCATTTGTGTCTCGGTGTCTGAATCGTTAGCAGGAAAAGTGTGAACATCAGAGACCTGGTGGTTTGAGAGATTCGTTAGTTGAAGTGGGACCATATCTCTATGGATTTCGTTTTTGGACTCCCACAAACTCGGAAGAAGTTTGATGCAGTTTGGGTCATCGTGGACAGGCTAACCAAGTCAGCGCATTTCATTCCTGTGGAAGTTACTCTTTCTTCAAAGCAGGTGGCAGAGATTTATATCCGCGAGATCATCCATCTTCATGGTGTGCCCGTGTCTATCTTTTCTGATTGAGGTATGCAGTTCACCTCGCATTTCTAGAGGTAAGTACAACACGAGTTGGGCACGCGGGTTGAGCTGAGCATACATTTCATCCTTAGATGGACGAACAGTCCGAGCGCACTATTCAGATATTAGAGGATATGTTCGTGGGATCAGTTCTTGCTGCTAGCAGAGTTTTCCTACAGTAACAGTTGTTACTCAAGCATTCATATGGCTCCCTATGAGGCATTATATGTTAGGCGGTGCCGATCGCCAGTCAGATTTTGTTTGAGTTGGGGGAGGCTCGGTTGTTGGGTACAGAGTTAGTACAGGATCCCTTGGATAAGGTCAAGATTATTCAGGATCGACTTCGTACAGCTCAGTCCCAGAAAAAGAGTTATGCCGACCGTAGAGTTCGTGATATAGCATTCATGGTCAAATAGAGAGTGTTGCTCCGGGTATCACCCATGAAAGGTGTAATGAGGTTTGGAAAGAAGCACAAGTTGAGCCCTAGGTATATCGGCCTTTTGAGATCCTTGAGCGAGTGGGAGAGGTGGCCTACAGACTTGTGTTGCCACCTGGTTTATCAGCAGTCCATCCGGTGTTCCATGTGTCCATGCTCCGGAAGTATCACGTGATCCGTCCCACGTGTTAGACTTCTGCACTCTCCAATTGGACAAGGATTTGACCTATGAGGAGGAGCTAGTGGTTATTCTAGCCCGACAGGTTCGTCAGTTGAGATCGAAGAGTTACCCGTTAGTCTGAGTGCAGTAGCGAGGTCAGCCCATAGAGGCATCTACCTGGGAGTCCGAGTCATATATGCGGAGTAGATATCCCCACCTTTTCACCAGTCCAGCTACTTCTCTATGTCCATTCGAGGACGAATGATTATTTTAGAGGTGGAGAAAGTGATGACCCGATAGGTCATCTCATGTATTGAAAACTAATTCTGTGATCTGAAGTCTTAAAAATCATGTTTAGGCCTTCCTCGATTAGTGTGCCTAGTCCGGGCGTCTTTCCGAAAAGCCTTTATGTTGAAAACTGTTAAAAATGAGAAATTTTGCCAAAAATTTCATTTGAGTTGACTTCGTCAACATTTTTTGTAAACAGACCCGATTCGTGTTTCGACGGTCTCGATGGGTCCTATCGTGATTTGGGACTTGGGCGTATGCTCGGAATCGAAATTGGTTTGACGTGATTCGGACGTCCGGTTGAGAAATTAGAAGTTTCAAAGCCTTCTTGAATATTTTATTTGATTTGGTGCTAAATTCGTAGTTTTAGGTGTTATTTTGGCGATTTGATCACACGAGCAAGTTCGTATAATGTTTTTAGAATAGTGTGCACTTTTGGTTTCGAGCATTTATTGTAGGCCCCTGATCTTGCGAGATCAGGCATCGCATTTGCAACCTATGAGGGGTTCACATTTGGGAGATTCACATCACAAATGCGAAGAAAAGCTTGGCCACCTTGGGTTCGCATTTGCGAGCTTTTCTCTGCATTTGCGATGGAGACTGGGGTAAGACACTATTCGCATTTGCAATAACTGGATCGCATTTGCGGTCAACCCAATTTGCATTTGCGAACATTTCTTTGCTTTTGGAAAGGAAGCAGAAATGTAAGAGTCTTCGCAAATGTGATGGATTTCTCGCATTTGCGACATCTGCAGCTGTGTAAAAGTGACTTAGACGGGATTTTCTCCCACTCTTCAAATTTTCAAAACATAAATTACAAGAGGTGATTTTCCAAAGAACTTCTCTTCCCCAAATCATAGGTAAGTGATTCTAAACTAGTTTCTTTAAATCTTTCACTACAGCTTTCAACATTTCAACCCAGACTCTAAGTTTTTCATGGTGGAATTGGGGATCTAGAGTTCAAATTGAGGTCGGACTCCAAGACCAATTATATATCCAGACTCGAGGTGAATAGATAATCAAGTTTTGGTCCGAATTTCTGGTTTGGACAAAGCGGGCCCGGGTGTTGGCTTTCTGTTGACTTTTCAAAAAATGGCCTAAATTGAATCCTTTGCAATCGTGGATAGTTCCTAAGGCTTAAATTGAATCGTTTGATTAGTTATTTGCTAGATTCTATTGGTTCGGAGGCTTGTATGAAAGGAAAAACTGTTGTTGAGCTTTGAGTTTGGCTGTTGGAGCGAGGTAAGTGTTGTGGTTAACCTTGGCTTGAGGGATTAGGTATTATTTGCTTATTTGCTATGTGTTTGAATGTTAGGTACAACATATAGGTGAAGTGACGAGTACATATGCGTTGTTATCGAGTTATAGCATAGGAGTGGGTCTTATTCTTGTAATTTTTGTTTTCTTTGGTCATATTGTCCATGCTTAGACTAGCTACTCGTTATTTTGATAATTATTATCATGTTTACAGATCTTGGTATTGATTGAGTATTGATTCAAAGTTGAGGTTGGTATTATGGAACCAAATGTTGAAATAAGACTTGTTATTGTCATTTCTATCTCCCTGATATTATTGTACATTGTTTTGGTGAGGGAGAGAGTTAATGCACGAAGGGTGATGCCGTGTCATTTCTATTATTTCGTATGGTGAGGTTGAGAGTAAAAGCACGAAGGGTGATGCCGTGTAGTTACCTTTACCGCGTTTACTTATTTATATCTGTTTAAGGCATATTGGTTGATCATGTTCTTATCACTGCGTTATATTTTTATCTTCTATCCCCTCAGCATGCCCCCCTCCCAATATTACTTGTCTTGTTTCTTTTATTGTTGTTATTGGTATATATATTGTTTTATTGTATAGGTTTGTTTTGTGGGTTTCTTGTCTTAGCCTCTTCACTACTTCGCCGAGGTTAGGCTCGACACTTACCAATACATGGGGTCGGTTGTATTGATACTGCACTTTGCACTTCCTGTGATGATTTCGGTACTGGTCTAAGTTCATCGAGAGGCATAGCAGCTCAGATTGGATCACCAAAGACTCAAGGTAGATCTGTTAGCGTCCACAAGCCTTGAAATCCCCGTCTATCACTTATGTTTTACTGTTTCTTTCGCTGGAACAATGTATTTCTTTCACACTATTACTTGTAGTAAATCCTAGAATGTTCGTGAATTTGTGACACCAGATCCGGGTAGCAGTAGATGTAGAAGTTGTTCTATTATTCCACACTTGTTGTATTTCACTTTAGCTTATTTACTGTTAATTGTTGAATTGAATGAGGTTTGGCTTAATAATATTCTAACGTTGGCTTTCCTAGAAAGGGGAATGTTAGGAGCCATCACGGTCCCGGCGGAGGGAATTTCTAGCCGTGACAAGTTGGTATCACAGAGCACTAGGTTGCCTAGGTCTCACAATTCACGAGCAGGCTTAGTAGAGTCTGGGGGATCCGTACGGAGATGTCTGTACTTATCTCTCATGCAGCCGACAGAGTTTAGGAACAATGTCACTTGTATTCTTCTCTGTCATGCGATTTTTTCCTCTCAGTGCTAATCGAACTCTTCTACTCTTGTTCTTTCGCAGATGGTGAGAACACGTACCGCATCTTCCACTGAGCAGCAGCTAGGGCCCTAGAGGCAGCTCCTACGAGGGGTAGAGGACGAGGCCGAGGCAAGGGCAGGGCTCAACCCAGAGCTTGAGCAGCACCCCCAGCGGCGGAGCCTCAAGTAGAGTTTGATGAGAAGGCTCCAGCCCAGACCGTCCCAGCAGGACCAACTCAGGTCCCAGAGGGGTATATCACCACCCTAGTACTACAGGATGCTTTGATCCGTTTGGTGGGCCTGATGGAGAGTGTAGCCTAGACTGGCACTTTTCCCATGGCATCACCCGTCTCTCAGGTTGGCGGAGGAGCACAGACTCCTGCTACTCACACCCCGGAGCAGGTGGCTCCCCAGTATCAGACTCCAGTAGCTCAGCCAGTTGGAGTAGTTCAGCCAGCTGTTGCGGCACAGGCTGGTGATGGTCATGCTATGACTCCCGAGGGTTTATTGAGATTGGACAAGTTCACCAAGCTCTTTCAAGTTCACTACAGTGGTGCACTTTCTGAGGATCCCTAGGATTATCTTGACCACTGCCATGAGGTGTTGCGGAACATGGGGATAGTGGATACCAAAGGGTCGATTTTGCTGTGTTTCACATGACTGCTTCCGTCAATTTGGTGTGGATTGCAGAAAATATTCATCGGTTCTTCATTAACTGTTTAGAGTGAAAGGCCTTGAAAAACCTTGGGTATTTTCATGTAAGCTTACAATAATACTTGAAGTATTCTTGATATAATATAGGTAAAGATTAACATATATGTGTTGGATTAAAGAAAGAGGTCAAACTGTTTAAGGTGTTATAATGGTTTTGTTGAAAACCATTTGGAAATGGAATTAAATTATCATGATTTACTATACCCGTTATGGAGAATAAAATCTTCGTAAGTTTCTACTCCTGCTTCGAGATCAAAATATACGTGATTTTTTACTCGTTCGTTGAGATTAAAGTCTTCGTGACTTTCTACTCATTTGTTGAAAATTAAAGTTTAAGTAACTTTATACTCGTTTTGGAGATTAAAATCTTAGTGATTTTCTACTCCAATTTATTACTCGGTTTGAAGATACAAAATTTCATCGTTTTTTAAGTTTTATTGTCTCACATATTACTCGGTTGGAAGATTAAAAACACTTCACCTTATTGATTTTGATTGTGTAAGATTCGTTTGAAGATTAAAAACTTCACCATTTATTCTGGCTCTGTCGTGATACAAACAAGAGTTCATGTGGTTGGCTCTACAAAGTAAGAGGGGCGGTGAATGTGAATCTCCTTTTGAAGAAATATGTTTAGAAAATGGTATTATTCATCACATGACATTCCCTTTGTCACCGCAATTTAATGGAATTGCAGAAAGAAAGAATAGAACATTAAAGGAGATGATGAATGCCTTGTTGATAAGTTCTGATTTACCCCAGAACTTGTGCGGGAAAAGCTATTTTTACAGATAACTGAATACTCAATCGAGTTCCCCTTAGCAAGACGCAATTCATTCCATATGAAATAGAAGGGAAAGAAGCCCAACATAAATATTTTAAAGTGTGAGGGTGCTTAGCTAAAGTGCAAGTTTCTAAATCCAAAAGAAATTATTGATTGCGTTTTCATAAAGATATGCAACAAATAGTAAGGCATATCATTTTCTGGTTCATAAATCAGAAAATTCCGACATTCATAATAATATGGTAATCAATTCAGATAATGCCGAATTCTTTGAAGAAAATTTATACATATAAAAAGGAATGTGAGTCTTCTAATGAAATATCCAAGCTACTTCCGAAAGAATCAAAGGAAAGTACAACTAATGAGGTGAATCCAAGATATAGTAAACGTCAAAGGACAACTACTTCTATTAGATCAGATTTTCTGACATTCTTGTCGTAAAATGAGCTTCAAACTTTGAAAGAAGTTATGCCTTCCTTGGAAAGAAGCAGTCAATAGTGAGATAGAATCCTTATTTGGGAGTTAGTTGATCATACTTTAGGGAACAACCATTGGGTTCCAAATCGATTTTCAAGAGGAAAATAAAAGATGATGGCATTATTAACACGTATAAGGCAAGACATATTTTCAAAGGATAATAGACAACGAGAAGGCCTTGACTATTCTAACACATACTCGTCGATTATAAGTATTACGTACATATGGATGTTAGTAGCATTGGCTACAGTGTATAGTCTTGAAATTCATCAAATGGATGTGAAGACAACCTTCTTAAATTGAGATTTAGAGGAAGAAATTTATGTGGAAAAACCCGAGGGGTTCGTGATTCCCGAAGGAAAACAAAAAAGGTGTGCCGACATGTTAAGTCACTTTACAAACTAAAACAATCACCCAAACAATGACATGCGAGATTTGACCAACAATATTGTCAAAGGGTTTCAAAATTAATGAGTGTAAAAATATATGCTTACGTTAAGAATACTTCAAATCATATAGTCATTATTTGTTTATATGTGGATGATGTGTTGATGAAATATTTAAAATGTGGAGGCTTTCAGCTTATGCATGACAAAAGCCAATGTTAGACGTAATGTCTAAATGATATAATTTTTGAACTCCACCAATCCTTAGTGGATATTGATATAATAGTCGGTGAATTCATTACTTGTTCGGTCTTAGTGATGACTAGTGATGAAACTACAAATTTGAAAGTTGTTTACGTGCCTTTCCAGAAATGATTTGTTCTTTTTGAACATTTATAATATTTAGCTCTTTATGGAAGGGTGCCGCTTGGAAGACTGTGACTTTTCATGAAAAGCGTGTTTATATGTTTTGTATAAACATGACCGCATGAACGAATGTATTAATACTTTGGTCTATAATAAGGTGAACCAACCGATTAACATGACCAAAATCAATTGCAATTCAGTGGGCTCGGATTTAATTTTGTTCTTCCTATGCATATATGTTTCTCTTTTACTTTACAAAATTGTTTGGTTATGAACACAGATTACTAACACATTGTCCTCTCTCTGTGAAGAATTTAACTGGAAGAGATTTTTAAGCAAAACTCTCAGTAGCACTTGTTTCCATTATGCATCTTAAAATTGCGCAACTTCTATGTTACAGTGGATTGGTGCATATGTTTAACCTTACCCCAACACAAATTATCAAGATATGTAGTTATACATTCAACCTTTGAGCTCTAATTCCCTCGAGATTTGTATACGTTATCTATTTTATTTGTGACAACAATAACAATAACACAAAATTTAGTGTTAGTCCTACAAGAGCGGTCTGGAGAGGTTAGTACGTATATAGTCTTATTCCTACCTCGTGAATGTAAACATGTTATTTTCGATAGACTCTGGATTCAGAAAAAGCATAGTCACACTACTATATGTTATAATGTGACATGTCGAAAATTTGAGCTAGTGAGTACTTTCGTTAGTTCTTCAAAGTTGTTTCGAGATGGAAGCTCCAAAAGACAATCTTTCCAATGTAAAATGTAATTGGCATGAAGAAACAACAGAATATATAATATATATGCAACTAATCTTGCATTAATTTGAACCACATTTTTGTTTCTCATACTGAACTGCGGGGATAAGGAAATTAAAAGAGAAAGTGCCTCAGAGCAAAAATGTAGCTTAAATATTGCCGAGAATTAAAGAAACCTAAAAG
>ML304407.1:270-14561 GCA_005239505.1 Nicotiana paniculata
ATATATGTTATTTATTCTTTTTCCCTACAAAACAATCTTGTCAGTAAGCAGGTTAATCACAAAACATTTTGTGGAAGTAAAAGCAACCAGGTTACCTCTGTCACACAGTTGTGATACACTGATCAGGCTATATTTCAAGCCATCTATTAGATACACATGTTCAATGGATCGTGTGTCATCCTTACCTACCTTACCAACCCCAATAATTTCACCTTTCTTTCCGTTTCCAAAGGAGACATTTCCTCCTTTGAGACTTTCAAGTGAAAGGAACTGTTCCATGTTCCCTGTCATATGCTTTGAGCAGCCACTATCCAAATACCAAATTTGGTTGCCTCCTCTCACTTGAACCTATAAGAGAATCAAGGGTTAGTTTTAAGAACCCAAACTAGTTTGGGTCCTTTTATATGAGAGAATGGATGAATCAAATTTTTTCTAGCCCAATTTGGTAGCCAGTTTTTCCTTTTTCACAATCCTCTCATTTTTTCGACTGGCCTGCTCTTTTGCAGTACACTCATATTTGTAGTGGCCAGTCTTACCACAATGGGTGCAGATTTTATTCTCAGGGAGAGTGAGATACTTGTTTTATTGTAGTTTCCTCCTCTAGAGATGCCCTTATTTCTCATGAGAAAGTTTCTGAATTCTTTGGTAATCATGGCCATCTCATCATCCTCCAGATATGCTCCCTCAGTGATTCTTAGTGCTAGACTCCTCTCCTTCTTTAGACTATCCATCTTCATTGTCTGCCTTCTGAGTTCATAGGCAGTGAGGTTTCCAATCAGCTCATCCAATCTCAGGGTTGCCATATTTTTGGATTCCTGGATAGCAGTGATTTTGCTTTCCCAGGAAATAGGCAAGACCCTTGTTAGGATCTTCTCAACCCTGTCCTCTTCAAGAATGACTCTTCCAAGAGACTTTAGTTCATTAGTCATGGTTGTGAACCTTGTGTACATCTATTGGATAGTCTCTCCTTCTTTCATAGTGAAGTTTTCATACTGAGAGTATAGTAGAGTACCTCTTGACCTTTTTACCTGAGGTGTTCCTTCATGGGATACTTGCAAGGTATCCCAGATCTCTTTGGCAGTGGTGCAGCTTTGGATTCTACTGTACTCGTCTGGACCCAGTCCACACACTAGTCACTTTTTGTCCTTTGCATTCTTCTCCCATTTCTTCAGATCCTCAGCAGTGCAGTCAGCTCTAGTCTTTGGTATATCTATACTTCAGCAATCTTCATCATGGTAGCTAGAGGACCATTAGTGACTATGTCCCAGAGTTCATAGTCTTCTCCAATCAGGTGGTCCTTCATCCTGTTTTTCCACCAAGAGTAATACTGGCCATTGAAGAGTGGTGGCCTTGCAGTTGATTGACCTTCCCAGTTTTCAGGTGGTGCACTCATCTTGATCTTTTCTAAGGTGTTATCCTTTCAAGGATAACCTGCTCTGATACCAATTGATGTTTTAGACGTCAATACCACAAAAGAAGATAGGTTACTTTGTGTGGTACCCAATTTTCGAGTGTTGTCTCTCTAGAAGAACCTGGTTCTTCTTGGTGTTCCAACTTCTACTGTTGCGGAATAATAGAAGCAGTAAAGTAAAAAGACATAGATTTTTACGTGGAAAACACCTAGCTCAAAAGGTGAAAAATCCACGACCTACTCCTCGGTAGGATTTTCTCAAACTCTTCACTAAAACTCTGAGCCAAACGGACTTACAAAATAAACTCTTTTGTAATCCTAGGACTAACACTAATCCCTTCGTAGTAACTAGNCAATTCTACTTTCAAAATATCTGGGAATTTTGCTTTTAGATCTTGATTCACTTTTGCACTTGTGCGTTCTTGATTCAAGCAAGAATATTTCAATTATTTATGAAGTCAGTTGTTGAGTTTGTCGTTCAATTCTGGTACAATTCTACCTGGGAGAACGAGTTCGTATTAAACTCAACTTCCATCCTTCGTTATTGTCCTTGCTGAATTCAACTTCTATTCTCTTATCAATTTGCAACCTTTTTGCATTAGAAGACACTCTCCTTGTTCATTGATACTTCACAATCGCATTCATCTCCTATGCATATAAGGTCTGTGTGCCAACGTGTCAGGTCAAGTATGTGTGCGTATGTGTGCTCTGATGGACCTGGTTCAACTCGTCAGACATTTGTCAATCTTCAAAACTATGCAGTGACTTGGGTCAACAGAGGTCCTGTCTCGACCATGATATAGTCATCTCTAGAGTCTTATAGACGAGTCATGTATATTTAGTATATTAGTAGATGTTCATGGCGGCTTCTTCGGCCTGCACAATTATATATATCAGCTTTTGGGTATGTTTACCTCTTAGATGAGAGAGACGATATTTTCAGATGATTCAGAATATGGAATCATCATCCTAAGTTAAGGGTTACCCCTCCAGAGTTCACAGTTATAGAGTGGTACGCTCGGGCCGAGTATGGCATCGGGCGTCGGCCATGCCTCTGCAGGTTTGGGGAGTGACACCTATCATTCAAGAATGAACTAAGGAAACAATCTATCAACAGAAGCAAAGGAAAGGAAAAGTATCAATATTATCTATAAAAAAGGAAGAAGCATCAGAAATTCGGAAGAAGAATCAATCAATGATTTGGTAGATGATTGGTGGAAGCTGGTATAAGAAGGTCCCAAAATCAAAGGAAAAAAATAGTGCAAAATTCTACACTAGAGATTGTTAAAGCCTGAAATCAGGGGATCCATCATCAATCACTCATGTAACGAAAAGATCTGCCCGATGGAAGAAAAGCATGTCAAGCCACAGGTCAAGGAAGATCAACGGAAATCTGACCTTATTCTTGGAAAGAATCAATTTGCGATTTCGTTCAAAGATCAATTCCTTTGGGTTTTTAATCTTCAAGAATCGCGTCAATCAAGAGTCAAGAAGGACTCACGAAGTATATATATACATCTATTCTAGTCTTGAAGCATACATACTTTGAACGAACCATTATCACTCTTTTTGTTCTACTCCAAACAAGCATTGTATTTCTTTTTAGATCTGATGTGTAATTAGTGAGAGAAGAAAAAGAGATAAACAATGATGAGGCATTGTATCAAGAAGGGAAAAGTGATATAGAGACTAAGTTGTTGGTGTAAAGATACATCAACCATCTTGTACACGAGAAACTTTAAATCACTATTGCAACCCAATGAGACTGGACGTAGAATTCACATTGAATCCGAACCAGTATAAAAATTCCGGTGTTTTTATTTCCTGCACTTTGTTTCTGCATTATTATTATTCCTTTCTTATCTCTAGTCGACTAATTGGTAAATTAGTCAATTACTTAGAGTACTGAAAATAAAAATCGACAATTCACCCCTCCCCCCCCCCCCCCCCNGTACTTTCAAGGTTCATTCCAATTCATTATTTATTCGATGTTGGGCATTCATATTATATTATCCATACCCTCGTTACTAGGCCTAGGCGTGCGGGGCTATTGAGATCTCACATCGGTGGGTTAAAGTTATTTCGTCTCTTTTATATGATCTGGGGTAATGCTTATCTATTGAGATAGCTATTAATTGGGGTTGAATTAAGTCCAAAGTTTATTTTTTATGATGGTAGCAAAGCCATATTCATCTTAATTCATTTCATTATTTACATTATGTTGGTCCTCTATTTTATATTGCTTATGCTTCGGTAGTCATGCGTGGGACGGGGATGTTGAATTCCCACATCAACGGCCAGTTAGGGCGATTTGGTCTTTTTATATAGGATTGGACAATAATCACTTCTTGAGTTAGCTTCTTATATTGAGGTAGGCCTAGTGTCCATTTTTATCCCTTAAAAACACATCATTAAACCATTTACTTTTTTTAATTCTTAATAATCTTGATAAGATGCAATGTTTATGTCTTTAATATTTGGTTAGACTCAAAATTTGGATAATGAAGACTACACCCAGTTTTATTGGAAGCAAGTAGAGAGAAAATTTGTTGAAGGAATTGATTTATGCAATTATAGGATACTCATCTTATTCCTCAATTTAATATTACTTCTATTCTATTCATCGGGAAAATGTGTAAACACTAAGGGTGTGTTTGGTACGAAGGAAAATATTTTCCTGAAAATATTTTCATGGAAAATGAATGATTTTATCACCCTTTTTTTTTTTTTGATTGGTGAGTGGAAAACTTTTTTCGAAAAATATTTTCTAGTGTTTGATTAGAGCAGAAAATATTTTTTTAGAAAAATATTTTTTATGCTACTCTCCTCATCCCCTTCCCCCAAGTCCCCGTGTTTCCTTGCTCGCCCCCCTCCAAATACCCGATATTTTTCTGACTCTATTTTCTTCAAGGAATTTAATTATTCTTCTAAAAATTTACACAAACACAAAGGAACTAATATGCTGCTTTACTTTTTTACGCAAAAATAATGTTAAAATTTATACTCCATAACTAAAAAGAAAATACTTTTTTTTGGTTGAAAGTACTCTTTATACAATATGAAAATAAAGTACTCATTTATTGAAATAAAAAAAATACTTTTTCACATCATGAAAAGAAAAATACTCATTTTGTTGAAATGAAAGAAAATATTTTTTTTACAACATGAAAAGAAAATACTTTTTATGTTGAAATGAATAAAAAAAACTTTTTCTTTGACAAGAAAGTACTTTTTTTATTGAAATGAAAAAAATACTTTTTTATATCATGTAAAAAAAATATTCGTTTATTGAAATGCAAAAAAAAATCTATCTATAACATCAAAATAAAGTTCTATTAATAATATTTTTATTTAGGATGGAGGTGGAGTGAGGGGTTGCCTGGATAGGCGAGGAGTGGGTGTGGGGTTGGGTTTGGGTGGGTGGGTGTGGGGGTTGGTTGGTGGGGGTTGGTTGGTGGGGGGTGGTGCCTGATGGGGATGGGAATAGGATGGAGAAGGTTGAGAAGGAGTTTTGGAAAATGTTTTCTCTTGTCTTGATTTCATGATCAAAATATTTAAGCCAATCAAACATAGGTAATTGAAAAACATTTTTCGAAAAATATTTTCCTTCGTACCAAAAACAAAAATTCTACAACAAAAGAAATTATTATTTTCTAACTACGACACTTCTGATATGTATACCTATACTATATTAAAAATATGAAGGCCCTTAGTAAAATATTGTTCGTCTTCTTTACCCTTTAAAAATAGATTTCGCATGTGACAAAATTATAATTTAAGTTATATTCCTAAAATTTAAGACTTTTAAATCAACTAATTTTGATTATTATATCTTTCTTTGTTTGAAATATTTAGGACCTTAAAATCGATTAAGATTTATCTTACATAAATTCTTTTCTAATTGAAATATGTAACATAAATAGAATTAGTAGTACTAAAAGTTGGGGGGGTGCGGGGGGTGGGAATTAAGGCTAAAGGTTGGTTGCCACTACTTGTCAAGAAGTCGGGTAAAAAGTAGTCTTGCGATATAGAATTTTCTATCGCAAATTAAGTATAATTCTTTAATGTTGTTTTTTCTAATATGGTATTTTGAGATCAACTATTTTTTTTAAAATTGAATTCCCCTTATTTGATCTAAGTTCTTACATTTTAAGATTTTGAAATTAATTAAATTTAACCAAAATTAACTAAAATTTAACATTATATAAATTATGTTCTTATATGAATAATGTATAATAACCATATAAATTCCTTCCATGCTACTTTTGAATTGTATATATGCACTATAATATATTTTTATATTAAACTTGAACTCCTTTCCTTCACTAGCTTGTTTAATATCCTTTTTGAGTGTTTTTCTGATTTTTATTGCACTTTGGTTTTGTGTTTATTTAAAATTTGTAAATTATTAATTGCACATTGTTATGTTTTAATTTTTTCCTTCAGCAATATATAAGTTTTTTCAGGATTATGTAGTTTTGCTGAAACTGTAAAAGAAGTATGATAACTTACGAAATTGGAGTTATGATACTATAAATTTGGAAAGGAATTTAAGTTAATTTATTGACTAATGATTCAGGAAATTACACTTTTATTTTATAATTCAAGCATAATATTAAAATAAATTTATACTCATTGAGACAAGATACACGTGCATCGCGCGTACCTTGAGACTAGTCTTAATAAAAGAAAGGGAAGAAAAAAAAGAGATGCTTCAAGCAACGCGAAAAGAAAAAATTAAAGAGAAACTATATTGCCAAAACCAAGGTATTTTTGGTAACTAACTTTGTATTAATCATCAAAAGAAGTCGTTACAAAATCATAGCTAGACTTGACATAATCAGCTATCTCAAAGATAACAAAAAATGACAAACGATAAACCTATACAATCTGAGCAGAAGGAACATACGATTAGAATATAAGGGTGTGCAGCAATATCCTAGCTCCAGCTGATACTCTCACATTACAGATATAGACAATTTATCTTGCAATGCTCTCCCAGTCCCTGCTTCTCTTCTCAGGAATGGATGTAGTATTTTAGTAATGGGTTTAATTGTACACGTAACTTGATAGAAGGGTGTGACAGTCGAAGATTAGGATAGTAGATTAATAAGTAGTCGAGCGTTTTTCATATGTCTTCTCAGTTCGATTGCATTAGTGTTAGTATGATATCTCTCTTTATTCTTACATTGTTATTGCTACCTAGTGTTTACTTGTTTTATTGGCTTCGGTCTTCTTGATTTATCTTCTGGTTGTTACTATTTGTTGTCGTTACATCTTTTCATTCTTTCTTTAGCCGAGGGTCTATCGGAAACAGTCTCTCTGCCCTTCTACAGTAGGGGTAAGGTTGCTACATCTTACACTCCCCAGACTCCACTCGTGGGAACTCACCGGTCTATCGTTGTTAACATCTTAAAATAACAACATAATCCAATAACCTACTATAGATTAATATTGTATCTAATACAAAATTCTATGTCCTAATACATATTTTGTTCACAATATAATAAAATATGAACTATTTCATTAGTTTACAAAATTCGATTAATACATATTTTAATGACAATATAATAGTATCAATCAATATACATTCATATAGAAGTTTTCAAATACAAAGTTAGTTACCAAAACTTTTTTAAGATAATATTTGGTAACTAGCTTTGCATGAACTCTTCAAATATTATCTTAAAATATTTTGTAAATAAATTTAGACACAAAAAACAATGACTCTGATACCACTGAAGGATGCATATAGAAGTTCGTAACATGAAGCGAAAGACAATAACAATCCTAAGAAGATCTTTTTCCTTTTTATATATAAAAGATTATAACTAGTGGAACTTAATTTAACTTCTTACTAAGTCAAGAGTACTCCAACAAGTCTTCTCCAAAACCTTATATCAAGGCCCTTGTTTGGGCTCATGTAACAGCACTCCACTTGACAAAATGAAAACAACCTTTACCACCTTTAGAGCCTGATGATATCAGTTTATTATTTAATTAGATGGTATTATTCACTTAAAATTGAGCAAAATGTAGAAGAAAATAAAAATAAGTCTAAAAATAAGTCTATATTTCATATATGTAGCTATGACCTTTGCATATATAGATTTACATATGCAACTATAACTTTTTTATCTCTAGCAGTCTCTTTCCATAATTTTCACATGTGTATTCCACCCTTTTGAATATAAAGATGATGTGTCAAACTATGGCTTTACTTCATTCAAACACGTAACAAAAATTTACGATTCGCTATGCAATTTTACTGTAGCAATACGTTTATAGCTATTACGATAAGTATTGCCATGAATTGCTATAGGTTTGAAGCAAAAGTATCTATTTAGTTATGACATTTTGTTTCAAGTAAGTTTTTATGGCTATAAGGTTACTATTGCTATAGTAACTATAAATTTGTGGCAAAACTATACTAATATAGCTATGAAATTTTATTGTAGCTTGTAGCTATTGGATTACCATGATAGTTAGCAACTCTGGCAAATCTGAGGAATTAGCTTTGCCAATTTAATCTTTGTAGCTAAGAAATTTTACGAAATTCTAAAAAGGCACGAAATTTTATTTTTTGTGGCTATTGTTAAGTATTAGCCACGATTTTTATATCCGTAGCTAAGAATTTGTATATATACATGGCCATAAGAGCGCTCTGATACCACTGAAGAATTGCATATAGGTGTTCGTAATACGAAAAAAAAAAAAAATAAGGCAGATCTTTTTCATTTTAATATATAAAAATTATAATTAGTGGAACTTAATTTAACTTCTTACTAAGTCAAGAGTACTCCAACAACTCTTCTCCAAAATTTTATATCAAGGTCTCTGTTTGGGGTCATGTAACAGCACTCCATTTGATGAAATAGAAAGACCCTTTACCACATTTAGAGTCTAGTGATACCATTTTATTATTTAATTAGACGGTATTATTCACTTAAAAATTAAGCAAAATGTAGAAGAGAAAAAAATAATTCTAAAATTTATACGCAAAAATACTAGTAGATTTCATATATGTAGTTATGTCATTTGCGTATATAGATTTACATATGCAACTATGGCTTATTTATATCTCTAGCTGTCTCTTTTCATAATTTTCACATGTGTATTTCGCCTTTGTAAATATGAAGATGATGTGTCAAACAGTGATTTTGTTTCATTCTCTTATATTTTCGCTTCTATTTTTTTCCGTAATTTATCTTTCCCTAAAGATTTGTTAAAAAAATATGCGACAATAGAATATCATAATTCATATTTGATTTTAAAATTTTATTTTTTTACATATAAAATTACGTGAATAACTTATATCCACCATGTCGCAATCATATATCAAGCTAATTCCTCCTAAACCATGCAGAAACACACAGTTCCAAATATGGGAACCTCCATCAAGTTAGGGCAATGGCCCCTCCTTATTTTTGCTTTTTGTTTGATAGCCATTGGTGTAGCTGCTGATTATAAGCCTTGTATTTATACTTCGCCACCATCACCACCGTATAATTACAAGTCATAACCGCCTTCATCCCCATTTTCGCCACCTCCTTAATCACTTTCACCTCCTCTATCTCCATCACCACATTCATCATATTATTATAAATCTCCACCCCCCCCCCCCCCCCCCCCCTCCTTCGCCATCTATGCCAATCTTATCTCTTATCAAAGTCTACTTTATTAATTTCCTATAGGTGGGATTTTCAACAAACACAACTACCTCTGTAGAGTTTATCAAGCTATGATCCAAATGTATATTCTAGGCAGCTTTGATTGTCAGCTAACTCTATTATGCACAGATCCATGCTCAACACGCCTTGTCACCATATGAATAATATTTCTTGTTCCTATGTTAGTTAATTACATGCTGTTCTTCTTTCAAACTTCATACTTTTTTGAATCTGGAGAAAAAATAAATATAGATAATCGGCTATTGAAAAAACATTTTTATAACACATTCAAATAAATCGTACCAATTTCAATCAAGATTCTGGAATTGATCCAAATAAATAATGTTTAACAAGCTCATAGATAATAAGGAAACTAGGACTTTTTTTGTGAAGAATCCTCGAGTTTGACGTGAACTGAAAATGACTGGGAAAAGGATATGAAACCAATAGTATTCATGAAGGAAAAAGAATTGCAACCAAACTCGGACATCCACAAATCATAGATACTTAGCCAACCATGGCAACTCCTTGCTGTCTTTAAGTGCAAAAGAAACATCATCACTGCAACAAAGACGCAATCAATCAGGATCAAAGCAACCATTACAACTCATTTTTAACATTTCAGCCTTTGGGTTCTGCTTTTTTTTTTTCGGTTGGGGAGGAGAGGGGTTGCAAGAATGAGGAGGATAATTCTCTCTTCATTTTAGAAGCTCTAAGCTAAGGTTTCATCCAAATAAGGCTGGAAGCACTTTAGCGTCTCTAGAGTTATTGATGAATTAAAACTACTAATACACGAGGATTTCCAAAAATTTACAGGATTAGTAGTAGGATGAAAGAACTTCACTTTACCATAATCTTTTCAAAAAGCCAACATTTCAGGAGGTTATTTTGATGGACTGAAACAGCTTACACTTCAAAACGATAGGATTAGTCGAATGAAAGAGTTCCATTCCTAAATAACTTCATTTTGAAGATCTTAATAAATAAACAGAAAGATAATCTTGTTGGATTTTTATCTAGTTAAATAAGAGGAGTGAATGGGAAATTGAGGGAAAAGATTTGGAAAGAAACGAAAAATTTGAAGTTGTTTCCTTTACTAATGCACTTTGTCCCTCATCGAAAAATGGAAATAAAATCTTTGTGCTTATATAGAGAAGCACATCTTCTAGCTCTTAAAGAGTTAAGAAGAAGTGGTGCCTTGCGCTGCCGTCGTCGTCACTGGCTCCGGCTCCGGCTCCGGTCAATTGATATGATTAATTGATAATTTTTTGGACCAAATTTATTTCTTGTTTTGTGTTATATAATTTCTTTTCTAATATTTTTCCGCAGAATTTTAATTTAAAATTCGCGGTTCCCAATTGTCATTTTGAGTTTAAAATTCGTGAACCAGACTTCTGCCGAAATGGTACCTCATATGATCAGGTACCTTTGCACCTATTCAACCCAGAAACTCCTGAAATGAGCGATTTCTGGCATGAAAGCATTCTGACCTCTTATGCAAAAATTATATAAGTTGCTTGGAAGACGGCTTTTACAATGTTTATAGCATCATGAAAACATCACGAGAGTTGTGGAATGCTCTTGAAAAGAAGTACAAGACTGAAGATGCTGGACTTAAGAAGTTTGTGGCCGCCAAATTTCTGGATGTCAAAATGGTTGACGGCAGATCTGTCATATGCAAGTCCAAGAACTGCAAGTGATTGTTCATGACCTCCTTGCTGAAGGTATAAATAGAGACAATATTTTTATTCAAGATATTGATAATGTTACTAATTATAAATTTATGATTGAAGGTATGGTCATAAATGAAGAGTTTCAAGTTGCGGCATTTATTGAAAAGTTGCCTCCGTTGTGAAAGGACTTTAGTAATTACTTGAAACATGAGCGCAAGGAGATGACGCTTGAAGACCTTATTGTTCGTCTACCTTGGGGAAGCGTCTACAAGCAACAGAAAGAGAAAGAAGTCGTCTGGTCCAAAGAATTACTCGAGCAAGAAGAAGTTCAAAGGTAATTGGCACAACTGTGGAAAGGTTGGACATAAGGTTGTGGACCGCCGTGCACCGAAGAAGGACAAGACGAAGAGTCAAGCAAACATGGTTGAAAAGAATGATGAAATGGAGGACTTATGTGCCATACTATCTTAATGCAGCTTGGTAGGAAATCCCAAGGAGTGATGGATTGATTCTGGAGCCACCTCGCGATGTTTGTGCTAACAAAAAGTTATTTGCCTCTTATGTTCCTGCAAGGCCCCACGAGACTATCTTTATGGGAAACTATGCAACAGCAAAAATTGAAGGAGCCGGAAAGATATCTTTGAAGATGACTTCGTGCAAAGTTGTGACTCTAAACAATGTTCTCCATGTTCCTGAAATTCGTAAGAATTTGGTCTCTGCTGGACTTCTTATCAAGAATGGATTTAAGTGTGTGTGTTTCTGAAAAAGTTGTAATAAGTAAGAATGATGTGTGTAGGAAAAAGTTACCTAACTGAGGGTCTTTTCAAGTCGAATGTAATAGCTATTGATATCAATAAAGTTCAAGTTTCTTCTTACTTACTTGAGTCAAATAATTTATGGCATGTACGTTTAAGTCACATCAACTTCAAAACTATGCAAAAAATAGTTAACTTGGAAGTATTGCCTAAATTTAAACGCGATAATTTGAAATGTCAAATATGCGTGGGATCTAAGTATGTTAAACATCCTTATAAGTCAATTGAAAGGAATTCAAATCCTTTAGACTTAATTCACACAGATATTTGCGACATGAAGTCAATACCATCTCGCGGTGGGAAAAAATATTTCACAACTTTTATTGACGAAAGTACTAGATATTGCTATATTTATTTACTTGTGGGGGGAAGCTATTCTTACAGCTTACCAAACACTCAATCGAGTTCCGCATAGCAAAACGCAGACCATTCCATATGAAAAATAGAAAGGTAGGAAACCCAACTTAAAATATTTTAAAATGTGGGGGTGTTTGACTAAAGTGTAAATTCGTAAACCCAAACGGGCGAAGATTGGACCGAAAACAGTTGATTGCGTTTTCATAGGATATGCAAGAAATAGTAAGGCATATCATTTTCTGGTTCATAAATCAGAAAATCTCGACATACATATTAATATGGTAATCGAATCCGATAATGTTGAATTCTTTGAGAATATTTATCCGTATAAAAATGAATGCGACTCGTCTAATAAAAAATCTAAGCGACCTCGAGAAGAAGCAAATGAAAGTACGTTTAGTGAGAAAAATCCAAGACGTAGTAAATTAAAGGACAACTACTTCCTTTAGACCAGACTTTCTGACATTTTTGTTGGAATGAGCCTCAAACGTTTAAAGAAGCAATGTCTTCCTCGGAAGCACAATATTGAAAATAGGCAGTCAACAGTGAGATAGAATCCATATTAAGTAATCATACTTGGGAATCGGTTGGTCTTCCTCCAGGAAATAAACCTTTGGGTTCTAAGTGGATTTTCACAAGGAAAATGAAAGCGGATGGTACTATTGACAAATATAACACAAGATTAGTTGTTAAAGGGTTTAGACAACGAGAAAGTCTTGATCATTTTGATACATACTCACCGGTAACGAGGGTTACATCTATTCGGATGTTAATAGCATTAGCCGTCGTGTATGGTCTTGAAATCCATCAGATGGATGTAAAGACAGCTTTCTTAAATGGAGATTTGGAGGAAGAAATTTATATGGAACAACCTGAAGAGTTTGTGGTTCCCGGAAAAGAAAATAAGGTGTGCCGACTTGTTAAATCACTTACGGATTGAAACAAGCACCCAGACAATGGCATACGAAATTTGACTAAACAATGTTTGCAAATGAATTTAAGATTAATGAGTGTGATAAATGTGTTCACATTAAAAACACTCCAAATCATCATCGTATGTTTATATGTTGATGATATGTTAATAATGAGCAAAGACATTGCGGATATAAATGCTACTAAGTGTATACTTGCTAGCAAGTTTGATATGAAAGACTTAGGAGTTGCTGATTTAATTCTAGGAATTAATATCCATAAGACTCCTCAAGGACCGGCATTCTGTCAATCTCATTACGTTAAAATGGTACTTGAAAAATTCAAGTACTTAGATTTCAAAGTCGCAAAAACCCCGATTGATGTAAATGTGGCTCTTACAAAGAATTTAGGTCAAAGCAAATCTCAATTGGATTATGCTCGAGTGTTGGGAAGTTTAATGTATATCATGAATTGTACACGACCTGACATAGCTCGCGCAGTAAGTAAATTGAGTCGTTACACAAGTAATCCAGACCAAACTCATTGGATGGAAATGAAACGAGTTTTCGGGTATCTAAAACATACCCAAGATTATGCTTTGCACTAGAGTAAGTATCCTGCGGTAATTGAAGGATATAATGATGCAAATTGGATCACATGGTCATCAGAAACAAAGTCTACAAATGGATATGTGTTTACTATTGATGGAGGAGCAGTGTCTTGGAAATCAACTACACAGACATGCATCGCTCGCTCTACAATGGAGTCTGAGTTTATAGCTTTAGATAAGGCTGGAGAAGAAGTTGAATGGCTCCGGAATTTCTTGGAAAATATTCCATTTTGGCCCAAACAGTGGCTCCTATATGCATACATTGCGATAGTCAAGCGGTAATAAGAAGGGTTGGACGTGTTATGTATAACGGAAAATCTCGTCACATACGACGAAGACATAATATTGTTAGACAATTACTCTCTAGTGGAATTATCACAATTGACTACGTAAAGTCAAAAGATAATGTGTCGGATCCGCTTAAAAAAAGCCTAAATAGAGAGAGGGTTGATAAAGCATCGAAAGGAATGGGACTATGGCTGAGGACAAGTCACTGTGGCGATCACTCTACCTAAACTGGAGATCCCAAGATCTAGGTTCAAGGAGATCAAACAAAGTCATTAGTGACGGTTCAACATTGTCAAATAAAATTTTGGTCTATTCTCATGATGGGACAATGTTCAGTATCAAGGATAAAGCGTTAAGGCTTTTTAATGGTTTCTAAGTTTGATACGTAGTATATCAAATAGTGTATCTATGGGATAACACGTTTAGGAATCACCTATATAAGTATGAAGTGTAAGTCATTTCAACTAGAATTCTGTAAGGCCAGTTGTCTGCGCTAGGGGTGGGCGTTCGGTACTTCGGTTCGGTATTTAAGAATTTCGGTTCGGTATTTCGGTA
>ML304409.1:0-11317 GCA_005239505.1 Nicotiana paniculata
AATATAACTTGATCATTTTGAAGCGTTGGTTATGGTTCCATGGGTCGTATTTGCTTTCCCGGATAAATATCATATGATCCGATACTGGCTCCGTACCAAGGCGTCCGGCCTGGACCACGACAGGTGATAATACAGGCACGACTAGCGGAATTCCAGTTTAATTACCATAAAATGGAAAAACATGTAAATCGATCATTTCGAACATTGGTTATGGTTCCTAAAGTCGTATTTGATGTCCGGACAAATATCATGCAATCTGGTATCGGCTCAATACCAAGGCGTCCGGCCTGGACCATGGCAAGCGATAATACAGGTTCGACTAGAGGAATTCTAGTTTAATTGCCATAAAATTCCAAAAAAAGTAACTTGATCATTTCGAAGATTTGGTTATGGTTCCTTGGGTCGTATTTGATGTCCTGGAGAAATATCATGCGAACCGGTACCGAATCCATACCAAGGTGTCCGACCTGGACCATGGCAGGCGATAATACAGGCACGACTAGCGGAAATCCAGTTTACTTGCCATAAAATGCCAAAAATGTAACGTGATCATTACAAAGCGTTGGTTATGGTTCCTTGGGTCGTATTTGATGTCCCGAACAAATGTCATGCGATTCGGTACCGGCTCCATACCTAGGCGTCCGTCCTGGACCATGGCAGGCGATAATAACGACACGACTGTCGGAAATCAAGTTTAATTGCCATAAAATGCCAAAATGTAACTTGATCATTTCGAAGAGTTGGTTATGGTTCCTTAGGTCCTGTTTGATGTCCCGGAAAAATATCATGTGATGCGGTACCGGCACCATACCAAGGCGTCCGGCCTGGACCATAGATGGCGATAATACATGCACGACTAGCGGAATTCCAGTTTAATATCCATAAAATGCTAAAAAATGTAACTTAATCATTTCGAAGCGTTGGTTATGGTTCCTTGGGTCGTATTTGATGTCCAAAAAAAATATCATGCGATCTGGTACCGGCTCTGTACCAAAGCGTCTGGCCTGGATTATGGCAGGCGATAATACAGGCATGACTTGCGGAATTCCATTTTAATTGACATAAAATGACAAAAAATGTAACTTGATCATTTCGAGGAGTTGGTTATGAATCCTTGGGTTGTATTTAATATCCTGGAAAAATATCATGTGATCTGGTACTGGCAACGTACCAAGGCATCCGGGTTGGACCATGGTAGGCGATAATACATGCACGACTTGGCGGAATACCAGTTTAATTGCCACAAAATGCCAAAATATGTAACTTGATCATTTTGAAGAGTTGGTTATGGTTCCTTGGGTCGTGTTTGATGTCCCGGAAAAATATCATGTGATCCGGTACCAGCACCATACCAAGGCGTCCAGCCAGGACCATGGATGGAGATAATACAGGCACGACTAGCGGAATTCCAGTTTAACATCCATAAAATGCTAAAAAAATGTAACTTAATCATTTCGAAGAGTTGGTTAGGGTTCCTTGGATTGTATTTGATGTCCATAAAAAATATCATGCGATCTGGTACGAGCTCTGTACCAAAGCGTCTGGCCTGGATTATGGCAGTCGATAATATAGGCGTGACTTGCGGTATTCCAGTTTAATTGACATAAAGTGCCAAAAATGTAACTTGATCATTTCGAAGCATTGGTTATGGTTCCTTGGGTCGTATTTGATGTCCCGAACAAATATCGTGCGATCTGTTACCGGCTTTGTACCAAGGCCTATGGTCTGGACCATGGCAGGCAATAATACAGGCACCTCTGGCAGAATGCAAGTTTAATTGCCATAAAATGCCAAAAAATGTAACTTGATCATTTAGAAGCGTTAGTTATGGTTACTTGGGCCGTATTTGATGTCCCAGACAAATATCATGCTATCCGATACCGGCTCCGTACCAAGGCGTCCGGCCTGGACCATGGCAGGCGATAATACAGGCACGACTGGCGGAATTCCAGTTTAATTTCCAAAAAATGTAACTTGATCATTTCGAAGCATTTTTTATGGTTCCTTGGGTCGTATATGATGTCCAAGAAAAATATCATACAATCCGGTAACGGCTCCGTACCAAGGCGTCCGGCCTGGACCATTGCAGGTGATAATATAGGCACGACTAGCGAAATTCCATTTTAATTGCCATAAAATGCAAAAAAATGTAACTTGATCATTTCAAAGGTTTGGTTATGGTTTCTTGGGTAGTATTTGATGTCCCAGACAAATATCATGCGATCCGGTACCGGCTTCGTATCAAGGAGTCCGGCCTGGATCGTGGCAGGCGATAATACAGGCACTTAAGGCAGAATGCCAGTTTAAGTGCCATAAAATTCCAAAAAATGTAACTTGATCATTTAGAAGCGTTAGTTATGGTTACTTGGGTCGTATTTGATGTCCCGGAAAAATATCATGCTATCCGATACCGACTCCATACAAAGGCGTCCGGCCTGGACCATGGCAGGCGATAATACAGGCACGACTGGCGGAATTCCAGTTTAATTGCCATAAAATGCCAAAAAATGTAACTTGACAACTTCAAAGCGTTGGTTATGGTTCCTTGGGTCGTATTTTATGTCTCGTACAAATATCATGCGATCCGGTACCAGTTCCGTAGCAAGGCGTCCGGCCTGGACCATGGCAGGCGATAATACAGGCACAACTGGCGGAATTCCAATTTAATTGCCATAAACTGCCAAAAAATGTAACTTGATCATTTCGAAGCGTTGGCTATGGTTGCTTGGGTCGTATTTGATGTCCCGGAAAAATATCATGGGAATCTGGTATCGGCTCCATACCAAGGCGTCCGGCCTAGACTATGGCAGACAATAATACAAGCACGACTTGCGGAATTCCAGTTTAATTGACATAAAATGCCAAAAAATGTAACTTGATCATTTNGACGATAATACAGGCACGACTGGCGGAATTCCAGTTTAATTACCAAAAAATGTAACTTGATCATTTCGAAGCGTTGTTTATTGTTACTTGGGTCGTATATGATGTCCCAGAAAAATATCATACGTTCCGGTAACGGCTCCGTACCAAGGCGTCCGGCCTGGACCATGGCAGGCGATAATACACGCACGATTGGCGGAATTCTAGTTTAATTTCCTTAAAATGCCAAAAAATGTAACTTGATCATTTAGAAGCGTTATTTATGGTTCCTTGGGTTGTATTAAATGTCCCGCAAACATATCATACGATCCGATACCGGCTCCATGCCAAGGCGTCCTGCCTGGACCATGGCAGGCGATAACACATGCACGACTTGCGGAATTCCAGTTTAATTGACATAAAATGCCAAAAAATGTAACTTGATCATTCCGAAGCGTTGGTTAGGGTTCCTAGGGTCGTTATTGATGTCCCAAAAAATATCATGCGATCCGGTACCGGCTCCATACCAAGGCGTCCGGCCTGGACCATGGCAGGCGATAATACAGGCACGACTTGCAGAATTCCAGTTTAATTTCCAAAAAATGTAACTTGATCATTTCGAAGCGTTTTCTATGGTTCCTTGCGTCGTATATGATGTCCCAGAAAAATATCATACGATCCGGTAACAGCACCGTACCAAGGCGTCCGGCCTGGACTATGGCAGGGATAATAAAGGCACGACTAGCGAAATTCCATTTTAATTGCCATAAAATGCCAAAAAATATAAGTTTTCATTTCAAAGGTTTGGTTATGGTTTCGTGGATAGTATTTGATGTCCCGGACAAATATCATGCGATCCGGTATCGACTCCGTACCAAGGCGTCCGGCCTGGACCGTGGCAGGCGATAATACAGGCACTTCTGGCAGAATGCCAGTTTAATTGCCATAAAATTCCAAAAAATGTTACTTGATCATTTAGAAGCGTTATTTATGGTTACTTGGGCCGTATTTGATGTCCCGGACAAATATCATGCTATCTAATACCGGCTCCGTACTAAGGCGTCCGGCATGGACCATGGCAGGTGATAATACAGGCACGACTGGAGGAATTCCAGTTTAATTTCCATAAAATGCCAAAAAATGTAACTTAATAAATTCGAAGCGTTGGTTATGGTTCCTTGGGTCGTATTTGATGTCCCATACAAATATCATGGGATCCGTACCAGCTCCGTACCAAGGCGTCCGACCTGGACCATGGCAGGCGATAATACAGGCACAACTGGCAGAATTCCAATTTAATTGCCATAAACTGCCAAACAATGTAACTTGATCATTTCGATGCGTTCGCTATGGTTCCTTGGGTTGTATTTCATGTCCCGAAAAAATATCATGGGATCTGGTACCGGCTCCATACCAAGGCGTCCGGCCTAGACTATGGCAGACGATAATACAGGCACGACTTGCGAAATTCCAATTTAATTGACATAAAATGCCAAAAAATGTAACTTGATCATTTCGAAGCGTTGGNTCTGGACCATGGCAGGCGATAATACAGGCACGACTTACGGAAATCCAGTTTAATTGCCATAAAATGCCAAAAAATAACTTGATCATTTCGAAGTATTGGTTATGGTTCCTTGGGTCGTATTTGATGTCCCGAACAAATATCATGCGATCCGGTACTGGCTTTGTACCAAGGCGTCCGACCTGGACTATGGCAGACGATAATACATGCACGACCTGTGGAATTCCAGTTAAATTGACATAAAATGCCAAAAAATGTAACTTGATCATTTTGAAGCGTTGATTATGGTTCCTAGGGTCGTATTTGATGTCCCGAAAAAATATCATGCGATCCGATACCGGCTCCGTAACAAGGCCTCCGGCCTGGACCATGGCAGGCGATAATATGGGCACGACTGGCAGAATTCCAGTTCAATTGCCATAAAATTCCAAAAATGTAACTTGATCATTTCGAAGCGTTGGTTATGGTTCCTTCGGTCGTATTTGATTTCCCGAAAAAATATCATATGATCCGGTACCGGCTGCGTACCAAGGCCTCTAGCCTGGACCATGGCAGGCGATAATACAGGATGGACTGGCGGAATTCCAATTTAATTGCCATAAAATGCCAAAAAATGTAACTTGATCATTTCGAAGCGTTGGTTATGGTTCCTTCGGTCGTATTTGATGTCCCGAAAAATTATCATATGATCCGGTACCGGCTCCGTACCAAGGCCTCTGGCCTGGACCATGGCTGGCGATAATACAGGAACGACTGGCGGAATTCCAATTTAATTGCCATAAAATGCCAAAAAATGTAACTTGATCATTTCGAAGCGTTGGTTATGGTTCCTTGGGTTGTATTTAATGTCCCGAACAAATATCTTGCAATCCGGTACCGGCTCCGTACCAAGGCGTCCATCCTGGACCATGGCTGGCAAGCACAACGAGCGGAATTCCAGTTTAATTGCCATAAAATGACAAAATATGTAACTTGATCATTTCGAAGCGTTGTTTATGGTTCCTTGGGTCGTATTTGATGTCCCAGACAAATATCATGCTATCCGATACCGGCTCCATACCAAGGCGTCCGGCCTGGACCATGGCAGGCGATAATACAGGCACGACTTGCGGAATTCCAGTTTAATTGCCATAAAATGCCAAAAAATGTAACTTTAACATTTCGAAGTGTTTGTTATGGTTCCTTGGGTCGTATTTAATGTCCCGAGAAAATATCATGCGATCTGGTACCGGCTCCGTACCAAGGCCTCCGGCCTGGACCATGGCAGGCGATAATACGCACACGACTAGCAGAATTCCAGTTTAATTTCCATAAAATGCCAAAAATTTAACCTGATCATTTTGAAGCGTTGGTTATGGTTCCTTGGGTCGTATTTGATGTCCCGAAAAAGTATCATGTGATCCGGTACTGGCTCCGTACCAAGGCCTCCGGCCTGGACCTTGGAAGGCGATAATACATGCACGACTGGTGGAATTCCAATTTAATTTCCATCAAATGCCAAAAAATGTAACGTGACCATTTCGAAGCGTTGGTTATGGTTCCTTGGGTCGTATTTAATATCACGTACAAATATCATGCGATCCGGTACTGGCTCCGTACCAAGGCGTCCGGCCTGGACCATGGCAGGCGATAATACAGGCACTTCTAGTAGAATGCCAGTTTAATTGCCATAAAATTCCAAAAAATGTAACTTGATCATTTCGAAGCGTTAGTTATAGTTCCTTGGTTCGTATTTGATGTCCCGGACAAATATCATGCAATCCGATACCGGCTCCGTACCAAGGCGTCCGGCCTAGACCATGGCAGGCGGTAATACAGGCACGACTGCTGAAGTTCCAATTTAATTGCATAAAATGCCAAAAAATGTAACTTGATCATTTCGAATATATATATATATATATGCGTTGCATATGGTTCCTTGGTTCGTATTTCATGTCTTGGACAAATATCATGTGATCTGGTATCGGCTCCGTACCAAGGCGTCCGGCCTAGACTATGGCAGGCGATAATACAGGCACGACTTGCGGAATTCCAGTTTAATTGCCATAAAATGCAAAAAAATGTAACTTGATCATTTCGAAGCGTTGGCTATGGTTCCTTGGGTCGTATTTTATTTTCCGGACAAATATCATGCTATCCAATACTGGCTCCGTACCAAGGCGTCCGACCTTGACCATGGCAGGCGATAATACATGCACGATTGGTGGAATTACAGTTTAATTGCCATAAAATGCCAAAAAAAGTAAGTTGATCATTTCGAAGTGTTGATTATGGTTCCTTGGGTCGTATATGATGTCTCGGACAAATATCATGCGATACAGTACCGGCTCCATACCAAGGCGTCCGGCCTGGACCATGGCAGGCGATAATACAGGCACTTCTAGTAGAATGCCAGTTTAATTGCCATAAAATTCAAAAAAATGTAACTTGATCATTTCGAAGCGTTATTTATGGTTCCTTGGGTCGTATTTGATGTCTCGGATAAATATCATGCTATCTGGTACCGGCTCCGTACCAAGGCGTCCGGCCTAGACCATGGCAGGCGGTAATACATGCACGATTGCCGAAGTTCCAATTTAATTGCCACAAAATGCCAAAAAATGTAACTTGATCATTTCGAAGCGTTGCCTATGGTTCCTTGGGTCGTATTTGATGTCCCGGACAAATATCATGTGATCTGGTACCGGCTCCGTACCAAGGCGTCCGGCCTGTACCATGGCAGGTGATAATACAGGCACGACTAGCGGAATTCCAGTTTAATTGCCATAAAATGCAAAAAGAATGTAACTTCATCATTTGGAAGCGTTATTTATGGTTCCTTGGGTCGTATTTGATGTCCCGGACCAATATCATACAATCCGGTACCGGCTCCGTACCAAGGCGTCCTGCCTGGACCGTGGCAGGCGATAATATAGGCACGACTAGCGAAATTCTATTTTAATTGCCCTAAAATGCCAAAAAATGTAACTTGATAATTTCAAAGCGTTGGTTATGGTTCCAATACTGGCTCCGTACCAAGGCGTCCGACTTTGACCATGGCAGGCGATAATACATGCACGATTGGTGGAACTACAGTTTAATTGCCATAAAATGCCAAAAAATGTAAGTTGATCATTTCGAAGCGTTGATTACGGTTCCTTGGGTCATATTTGATGTCCCGGAAAAATATGATGCGATCCGGTACCGGCTCTGTACCAAGGCGTCCTGCCTGGACCATGGCAGGCGATAATATAGGCACGACTAGCAAAATTCCATTTTAATTGCCATAAAATGCAAAAAGAATGTAACTTCATCATTTGGAAGTGTTAGTTATGGTTCCTTGGGTCGTATTTGATGTCCCGGACAAATATCATTCAATCCGGTACCGGCTCCGTACCAAGGCGTCCTGCCTGGACCATGGCAGGCGATAATATAGGCACGACTAGCGAAATTCTATTTTCATTGCCATAAAATGCCAAAAAATGTAACTTGATCATTTCAAAGCGTTGGTTATGCTTCCGTGGGTCGTATTTGATGTCCCGGACAAATATCATTCAATCCGGTACCGGCTCCGTACCAAGGCGTCCTGCCTGGACCATGGCAGGCGATAATATAGGCACGACTAGCGAAATTCTATTTTCATTGCCATAAAATGCCAAAAAATGTAACTTGATCATTTCAAAGCGTTGGTTATGCTTCCGTGGGTCGTATTTGATGTCTCGGACAAATATCATGCGATTTAGTACCGGCTCCGTACCAAGGCGTCCAACCTGGACCATGGCAGGTGATAATACAGGCACTTCTTGCAGAATGCCAGTTTAATTGCCATAAAATGCCAAAAAATGTAACTTGATAATTTCGAAGCGTTGGTTATGGTTCCTTGGGTCGTATTTAATGTCTCGTACAAATATCCGGTACCAGCTCCGTACCATGGCGCCCGGCCTGGACCATGGCAGGAGATAACACAGGCACAACTGGAAGAATCCCAATTTAATTGCCATAAACTGCCAAAAAATTTAACTTGATCATTTCGAAGCGTTGGCTTTGGTTCCTTAGGTCGTATTTGATGTCCCAGAATAATATCATGGGATATGGTACCGGCTCTGTACCAAGGCGTCCGGCCTAGACTATGGCAGGCGATAAGACAAGCACGACTTGCGAAATTCAAATTTAATTGACATAAAATGCCAAAAAATGTAACTTGATCATTTCGAAGCGGTGGTTATGGTTCCTTGGGTCGTATTTGATGTCCCGGAAAAATATCATGCGATCCGGTACCGGCACCGTACCAAGGCCTCTGGCCTGGACCATGGCAGGCGATAATACAGGCACGACTTGCAGAATTCTAGTTTAATTGCCATAAAATGCCAAAAAATGTAACTAGATCATTTAGAAGCATTGGTTATGGTTCCGTGGTTTGTATTAGATGTCCCGGACAAATATCATGCGATCTGGTACCGGCTCCGTGCCAAGGCGTCCGGCCTTGACCATGGCAAGCGATAATACAGGCACGACTGGCGAAATTCCAGTTTAATTGCCATAAAATGCCAAAAAATGTAACTTGATCATTTTGACGCGTTGTTTATGGTTCCTTGGGTCGTATATTATGTCCCAGAAAAATATTATACGATCCGGTACCGGATCCGTACCAAGGCGTCCGACGTGGACCATGGCACGCAATAATACACGCACGATTGGCGGAATTCCAGTTTAATTGCCATAAAATGCCAAAAATGTAACTTGATCATTTCGAAGCGTTGGTTATGGTTCCTTGGTTCGTATTAGATGTCCCGGACAAATATCATGCGATCTGGTACCGGCTCCGTACCAGGCGTCCGTCCTGGACCATGGCAGGCGATAATACAGGCACGATTGGATGAATTCCAGCTTAATTGCCATAAAATGCCAAAAATGTAACTTGATCATTTCATAGCGTTGGTTATGGTTCCTTGGGTCGTATTTGATGTCTCAGAAAAATATCATGCGATCCGGTACCGGCTCCGTACTAAGGCCTCCGGCCTGGACCATGGCAGGCGATAATACATGCAGGACTTGCGGAATTCCAGTTTAATTGCCATAAAATACCAAAAAATATAAATTGATTATTTCGAAGCGTTGGTTATGGTTCCTTGGGTCGTATTTGATGTCTCAGAAAAATATCATGCGATCCGGTACCGGCTCCGTACTAAGGCCTCCGGCCTGGACCATGGCAGGCGATAATACGGGCACGACTGGCGGAATTCCAGTTTAATTGCCATAAAATGCCAAAAATGTAACTTGATCATTTCGAAGCGTTGGTTGTTGTTCCTTGTGTTGTATTTGATGTCCCGGATAAATATCATGCGATCCGGTATTGGCTCTGTACCAAGGCATCCGGCCTGGACCATGGCAGGCGATAATAAATGCACGACTTGCGGAATTCAAGTTTAATTGCCATAAAATGCCAAAAAATGTAACTTGATCATTTCAAAGCGTTGGTTATGGTTCCTTGTGTCGTATTTGATGTCCCAAAAAAATATCATGTGATCCGTTAACGGCTTTGTACCAAGGCGTCCGACCTGGACTATGGCGGGCGATTATACATGCACGACTTGCGGAATTCCATTTTAATTTACATAAAATGCCAAAAAATGTAACTTGATCATTTCGAAGCGTTGGTTATGGTTCCTTGGGTCGTATTTGATGTCCCGAACAAATATCATGCGATCCAGTACCGGCTTTGTACCAAGGCGTCCGGCCTGGACTATGGTACGCAATAATACATGCAGGACTTGCGAAATTCCAGTTTAATTGCCATAAAATGCAAAAAAATGTAAATTGATCATTTCGAAGCGTTGGTTATGGTTCCTTGGGTCGTATTTAATGCCTCAGAAAAATATCATGCAATCCGGTACCGGCTCCGTACTAAGGCCTCCGTCCTGGACCATGGCAGGCGATAATACGGGCACGACTGGCGGAATTCCAGTTTAATTACCATAAAATGCCAAAAATGTAACTTGATCATTTCGAAGTGTTTGTTGTGGTTCCTTGGGTCGTATGTGATGTCCCGAAAAAAGATCATGCGATCCGATATCGGCTCCATACCAAGGCGTCCGGCTTGGACCATGGCAGGCGATAATACAGGCACGACTTGCGGAATTCCAGTTTAATTGCCATAAAATGCCAAAAAATGTAACTTGATCATTTCGAAGTGTTTGTTATGGTTCCTTGGGTCGTATTTGATGTCCCAAAAAAATATCATGTGATCCGTTAACGGCTTTGTACCAAGGCGTCCGACCTGGACTATGGCAGGCGATTATATATGCACGACTTGCGGAATTCCATTTTAATTTACATAAAATGCCAAAAAATGTAACTTGATCATTTCAAAGCGTTGGTTATGGTTCCTTGGGTCATATTTGATGTCCCGAACAAATATCATGCGATCCAGTACCGACTTTGTACCAAGGCGTCCGGCCTTGACTATGGTACGCAATAATACATGCAGGACTTGCGGAATTCCAGTTTAATTGCCATAAAAAAAATGTAAATTGATCATCTCGAAGCGTTGGTTATGGTTCCTTGGGTCGTATTTAATGTCTCAGAAAAATATCATGCAATCCGGTACCGGCTCCGTACTAAGGCCTCCGGCCTGGACCATGGCAGGCGATAATACGGGCACGACTGGCGGAATTCCAGTTTAATTGCCATAAAATGCCAAAAATGTAACTTGATCATTTCGAAGTGTTTGTTATGGTTCCTTGGGTCGTATGTGATGTCCCGAAAAAATATCATGCGATCCGATATCGGCTCCATACTAAGGCGTCCGGCTTGGACCATGGCAGGCGATAATACAGGCACGACTTGTAGTTTAATTGCCATAAAATGCCAAAAAATGCAACTTGATAATTTCGAAGCGTTGCTTATGGTTCCTTGGGTCGTATTTGATGTCCCGAAAAAATATCATGTGAT
>ML304412.1:663-57811 GCA_005239505.1 Nicotiana paniculata
GACAGAGGATTCTACTGAGTTTTTCTTCTCTTCTCTTCTTTTAGTTTTATAGTGTAGTCGTTCTAGAGTATTGGGTGTTACATGAATGTTGTAGTTTGTTTGAATTATTATTATTGTTTTATCTTAAATGGTTTGTTTATTCAATCTTGTGCTTAATTATTCAATTGCTTGATCACCACTTGAATACTATCTACGAATCTAGGGTTGAACTCGGGAGAGGGAATTCTGGATTGCATATAGGATTGGGTAGAGCAAGATCTTAATCCTTCAGGGAAGCGGATTTGCGATTGGGATAGGAATATACCTAATCGCCTTTCTTGGTTATTATACGGGAATTATTAATGTGTTCTTGTTAATCCTGATTCCATAGGAATATAGGCATTAGGTTAGCTTGAATAGGCGAGTTGTACTTCGGGAGAAGGCTACGAGCAATATTAACCTCGTCAATCAATAAACCTGATTTGAAGATTTAGGTCGAAAACTCAACGTGATTGTTTGCCAACCCATAACTCTAGAATATCAAATTACATTGAATTCGTCTTTAAGTTAGTTGTCTCTTTAATCTCTTAATTTACTATTTTAGATTAATTTTAGTAAAATATTTGTTTGAGTTTAGTTTAGTTGATAGTTAATCACAAGTCCCTGTGGGTACGATATCTGGACTTAAAATCCTATATTACTTGTCGACCACGTACACTTGCGTGTGCATTGGGAAATCAACCAACACTGGCCCCTCTACTGAGAAGAACCATCGGGACGACGGGGACACTTCCTCCACATGTGCCTAAACTCTCCACACTAAAAACAACTCCTTGGAGTTGGAGGTGGGGACTAATAGAAACTGTCGCGCCCCCCTTTTTCCTTGCACGGGTCAGGTGCGGAGAGATCGGGTTCATGACATTATGGACAACTCCTTAAAGGAAGAGGTTAAAGGAAGAGTCGCCACCTAATGATTTTGTGGTGCGTTAGGGCACCTAGAGTAGATAACTCATGAACTAGGTTGCATTATTAGAGATTGGGTAAGGGCTTGAAGTTATCCTGAGGGGAAGGTGTTAGGCACCCCTCAAGATCCACAACTGTGGGTCCCAGCCAAGAAGTTTTTTGAATATGGACTGTAAACAAATAGCAAGTAAGGTTCATATAAGAGGGGATTTCAAACAAGTATGAAAAATCTTTTAAGGGTTTTCGGGAAAAAAATCAGAGTAAAACATTTTAAAATAATTGTCCTAGGTTTAAAATAATATGAATCACGTCAAGGCAAAACCCGGTAATCACTCCTTGAAGAGGGGTTACATGGGGTATTAGCGCACCGGTCATCATACCCGAATTCTACCCTTCCCACCTTGTAGAGGTTATATAAAAAAGCGCGTGCTAGTCACGAAGGCTTGTTGCATGCTATTACCCGTCCCGTTCTATAAGTCCCGGAGTGTGTTTAGGACTAATAAATCCAACAAGGTGAGTACTAGGTTGAACCACTAGGTTTAAAGGATAAAATTCTAAGCGGCATACAAAATAATTAGGACTACAAATATGGGAACACATAAGAGCAAATAAGAGGCTCACAAATTCCTCCATGGGTAAACACATAATATCACGTCTCAAACACAAACAAGGTCTCAAAGGCAGGATTTAGAACAAGAGTTTTAAGTTAGAAAACATTAGGTTTCAGAAGTTTAACAAAGGGACTGATAAAGCATGGAATTTAAAAGGACGTAATAGTTTTGAGAAGAGAGAATGATTGGAAATCCAGTAATTTAAAGACAGTAGCAGGATTTAACAGTGGTGAAGTTTTTCAGTAAGAAAATGGATGAATAACTTTTAGAAAACCAGTAATCAGAAGTAAAGCAAGATTTTAAATAAAGTTGAGTAATTTCCTACAGGAGTGACTCACTTTGAAATAAAGCAAGAACCAGTAATTTAAAGGAGTTTTAGTAAAAGGAGAATAAGTTCACCATTTCAAGAACCAGTATTTAAAAATAGAGCAAGGCTTTAGGAGAATAGAATGATTTGCATGAACTTCAGGAAAGGAGAATCGTTTTGAAAATCCATCAGTTGCAGGAGTAAAAGTAGTGACAAACAACAAGGTTCTAAGGTTTTCAGAAGAGGATGATTAATTTTAAAAACCACTTTTAATACAGGAAAGACATAAACTAGTTGATTTTAGTTTTAATAAATATTAGGCCTAAGGTTTGCCTAGGTGTCCGTATATATATACTGACTATGCATATATTGATTATGAGTCCTAAAGCATGAGTTCTAAAGTAAATAGGAGTATAGTAGAGATGCTGAAGTAAACAACCTAAACATAGTTTCTAATGCATGGTATGCATGTCCAAAGCATGATACTATTGCACACATAGGTAAAGTAAATCTTATGATCATGATTTCTACCCATAGCTATGTTAAACATGAATAGTCCCCTCCCCATATTCACTATCCAGTCACAAGAATTTGTTTACAGATTATTACAGGTCAAGAATAAAGAACTACATTACTGAAAGGAAAGCAAGAAGCTACTTCTATAGGGAGCCTTCAATCAGGCCCATATCTCCAAACCTCAATCCTTTCGAGTTTCACAGCCTTACATGATCTGGGTGTGGCAAAGCTCCCTAGGGCCCTCGTGGGGTCCCTTGCCAATACCAGCACCCAGATATAATTACAGAAGTTGAACAAGTGCAGTGTGGAACTACCAGCCTCAGTGCATCAATGTTCACAGGGAACTTATGTGTTCCCTAAGCAATGCTTACACTGAGGGGGTCGCACCTAGGAGCCTAGGAGTAAAGTGCCAGAAGTGCGTTTGAAAAGAAAAAGGAGTTTTGAAAGAGAGATCCTAAACCAGAGAGTTTGTTTGACGGTTTTTTTTTTAAAAGAGATGTGTAAGTAACAATCTCACACAACATCAAAGATGCACAGCCAAAACACACGGCATTACAACAGGTTCAGACATTACAAGCAGTGGTAATGGGGAATGGGAACAGGTAGAACATTTAATGGTAAACAATCCAGTGAAAGATCTAGGAATTGTTTGGATATGATCAGAGATTTCTTACTCTGACATAGCCATAAAACAACCATAAGGAGTTATATTGAGAGGGTCAAGGGATTGGGGTACAACACAATTATGAAAATAGCTAATAGATATGCCCAAAATCACACATGAGAAGGGAGACAATAGCATGCTGAGTGTATTATAATTACAGTTTTCGTAGAAGAACCATAAATAAAAGCAGACTAAGAATAATAAGAACTGAAACAAGTAGAGAATCATGTTGTTGATGACGCTTTAAATTTAAAATAAGGCATACCAATGAAGAGGAAAGCAAGCACAATGAGAGAGAGAAAGACAAGAGCACAATGGTTAGCTTTGGCTTATAGCCGGCTAATAGTAACCAAGAGCAAGGAAGAGTAATAGAGCAGAGAACTTTTTGTAAGAGAGAGAGAGTTCTAACACAAGTCAGTGTATGTAAGAGAAAGCTTAGAACAGTGTATTGTTCGTGTCCTATTTAATGAAAGAGCATGAATACTTATCGTTGAAAATAAGTGATCAAAATAAGGTAATAATCGTAGATGCATGGTAATAAGAGAAGACATAATCAAATCAGTGTGAAAAAATACACGGCTTCCTTAAATTATGGGATTTAAAATTCAAATGGTAAAGACACATAGCCATATAAGGTAAATAAAGTCAGAACCATACTAAATAAAGAAAGAATCGGGGTCTGTTAAGTAATAGGGAACTCATAATCAATTAACCAAGAAATCAAGGTAATTACCCCGTTAAGTCAAGGGATTCGAACTCAAACGGTAAACACATAGTCATATAAGGCAAAGTAAAATCAAACAAGACTAAGCAAGGAAAGACTCGGGGTTTATTAAGCATAGAGTAGACAACCAAGACCTAATTCAGAATGTCTGAATACTTCAGTAAATAGAGGAAATTAATAACAAGGTAAGCGAATCAATCAATCTAAACAAACAAGCAGAGTTTTTAGGGCTTTGAAAGAAATATTCTCAATCATATCAGTCAATAAGGGAATGAAGGTCAGTCAAGAGGGATTCATGCTCCAAATTTCAACACATATATGGAGAAGCTAATAATCACAGCACAGACAAGTTCAGAGATGCATAAACAATCATATATAGATAACACGAGTAGGTTAGGCCTTAGAACTCAGTAGAACATATTAGAGGTACAAAAACTTAAACAAAGAGAGAGTCATGATAACACACAGAATAAATCATAGAAAAATTACGGTTTTAACATAGGCAAGACAACAATCACAGAATCATCACAATATGAAGGGAATAGACTTAAGAGCAAAGAGAAACTCAGTTAAAACCCAACAAAGAAGAAGTTATGGGAAACCCTAATTTTAAAAAGGAAGCAAAAACATTTTAAAACTAAAGATTTTTAGAGATCGTGTTGAGAACAGTGTAAAACATGAAGAAAAAAGTTTAAATCATTAAAACATACAAGAGATTTAAGAGGTTTAGGCAAAAAATTAGTGTTTCATAAGAAACTAGAGAAAATCGTAGAACCTATCGTGGAACTCAAAGATCGTTATGGTTATGGCATAGTCGTGTCAAAACCCCATTGGAGAGGGCTGGAAACAACACAAGCAGGATCCCCAGCAGCTAGTAGGCATGGTCGAGACCTTCGAAGGCTTCAGAGATGAGGTGAGCCGGAGAGAGGAGGTGTCATGGAGGATGGTGGTCGAAAGGATGGTTGTCGGAGGTGTCACGCCCCGAACTTGGGGAGGCGTGACTGGCACTCGGTGCCGCATTGGCCTGAGTGAACCACTCTGTAACTCATTTATTTTCTTTGTAACTATCATGGGCCAACATGACCAGAAATCGTAATGTACAACTTGTATGTGGGCAACACTGTATCAATAAAGTATCGTTGTTAAACAATCAATACATATGGGCCGTCAAGGCCTCAGACATACTGCCCAAACTAAACCTCTGTCTACAAAGCCTCTAAGATTATTCAACCACAAACAGGACAAGGTATCGGCCTACCCATAAGTCTGTAGTAAAACTCTTACACGATGACTCATAGACTTGTTTGCACGCCGAATGAGGTGGAGTCTTACCGATCCCTCACTGAATTCCAATCTCGTCTAATATGACGGCTCATCAAACTGATTATCTATACCCGAAAGCATGAATGCATCGTCCCCAACAAAAGAACGTCAGTAGGAATAATGTAAAAAGTATGTCAGACAGAACCGAAACGAAATAATAAGTCAACATTAATTAAGGACATGGAAGAAACATGGAATAAATGACTCAACCTGTAAGTCTTGATAGCTCTGTAAATCATAAAATATTTTTAGCGTCATGTATATGCATATGAATGTCATGTCGTGCATAGGTACATATTTCATAACATCATCCGCCTCTGAGGGCATCCCATCATATCATATCGGCCACTGTGGGAAAAATCATCATCGTATACCAGCTAATCAGGTGGTGGTGCGTATATAACGCCATAACCTTTCCCATATCACATATACATATATATAAATACATAAATACGCGTATATAATTTCGTCACCTTTCCCATATCCCATATACATATATTTACATATATACGTGTATATAACTCCATTTGGTCATAGGTCAATGTGCATATGTAAATGCATGAAATTCATATGAAATACGGCAATAAAATCTCTCGGTACGTCATAAGGCCATTATGCCTCTGATTAATACAATAAAATAAACTTTACCAACATATGTAATATCGAGACCCATGAACAGAAGATAATAATTTACATGGAAATCAAGAATATAGACACCCCTAATATTTCTATGAATAGAGTAATTTATGGAAACCATGAGTTTTCTCGTTTCTTCCGTATAATTTGGACCATGCCAAAAGAAATAAGGGATAGTCATAACATACCCGGAGAAGGGAAAAGTCTGTATAATATTCTTGGAGAAGATTACACCGTATCCCTTCATAACCGAAAAATTTTATGTTGCTTAAGACTCTATGAAATCAAGTGCCCCAGATGTCTCGCCAGAAAAAGGAATTCAAGCAATTACATAGCCAACTGTTTATTTCGGGATTGATTCGTCGACCTCCAAATGCAGCACGGCTAGTAGAATCCTATGTTGGAGTGTCTGAAACTATACTTTTATTCTCAAAGCATGTTCCCATATGAAAGCTATTCTTGAAGGTAAACAAGTACATGCACAAATTATCATGAATGGCTTAGAACCAAATACCCAGGTTTGTAGCTCTCTAATTTCTATGTATTGCTATGCTGGAAGCATGGAATCTCCAAGACAACTTCTTGATGAATATTATGAGGATAATAATGACATTTGCCCCCTTAACTCCATGACTACCGGTTATATGAATGAGGGGCTTGTGGAATAGGCTAAAGAAATCTTGGATACAATGGAAAATAAGGATACTGCAACTTGGAGTGCAATGTTATCAGGTTACACTAAAATGGTATGCACGAGGTTGCACTTGCCACCTTTCAAAGTGATACAATAGTCACTTTAATATATCACATATCATTGCCACGTTTAATTCTTTTCCAAACATATTAATTAATTAATCTCCCACTAAAATTAATAATTACTCAATTATCCACATAATTAAAAATTATCTCAAATTACTTATCATACTACTTACTTTTAACACACTTTATACATCTTGCTATTATGGTCATGTGGTATCATATCAAATAAATACATACACTATTATTTATTAACAAACCCATACAAAATATATATATATTCTCAACTTCTAATTTTTCAAATCTCATATGAAGAGTAAATATTTTTGTACGCCTAAATTCTCATCTCCTCATTCAGTTGCCTGTTTTTATTTTGAATTTTGTCAGTTTGCTATGAGCTTTCTTTTTCTATGTAGTTTTTAAGTTATGATGATGCCACAAGCTATGATTATTTATTGTAGTTTCAGTTAGTTAAGTGAATATTCAATAATTATGCCTTGTAATTTGAGGAAAGGAAATACTGGCGGTGTAAAGTTTACCACATTCCAAATGTAATTCGAACTTTCTAGCTAAGGTTTCAATGGATGAAATGTTGAGTTTCATTGAACAATAATAACTTATTACTCATGCCTTCACTTCTATTGGACAATATCTTGTATGATATTATAATAGGAACAACTATAACTATAAGGATGACCTATCAGTGACTGTTGTGCTTGCCCTCACTAGTCCAACTTGAATTTGGAAGGGAAGGGAGAAACGTTATATGCGTTTTTTTTTTAGTGCTTAATTTATGAATAGTAGAGCAATGATATTGAATTGTGCAGGCAAGAAAAAAAAACAAACACAAATGCATATGAGAAAGTATTTATTTTGTGTTAATGGCAAAGATATAACTATATAAAATTATGATTTTCAAGCTTTTTACAAAAATATTCCACTCAAAATATCATACCAAATATATATAATGGTATCAAGGTTGTTAAATTTACGTGGTCTTATATGAAAGTAGTCGCAAATCTTCTATAATCTCGTGAATGGTCTTAGTCCCTTCAAACTCATATGGATTACTAGGACTTATCCTAATATTAAAGTACGGAATGTAACATCCTTCCACCCTTTAGAAACATTCGTCCTCGAATGTTAACTCTTAGAGATTTACAAAATTTTTCATTAGGTTCTTCTCTGTAAACTAAACTAAAACCCAAACTATATCTGAAGTCTCGACAATTCACAACCTTTTTATACTTGTGTATCTCGTATATTGTTCTCCTTTACATTACGTAACTTACTTTTAAATCTCGCATCGTATCTTCTATTTCTTTCATAACCTCTCTCAACATAGTTGGAAATTACGCCTTAAAACTCTACTGTGATAGTACCTCTAGTGTGTACAAAAATTTCGGTAAAAACTTTATATTGACTTCTTACGACTTAGCTCTATGGCACAATCAGGAAACAAAAGAAGGGTAACATTTCCTAAATGCCCTACAGCCTCTCAATTATAAATGTGGGGCGCAACACACCCATAAGTGAGACTCTATTAGGCACGGCTTTGTAGACTCCCTAGGACACGACCTGCTCTGATACCACCTTTCTCACGCCCCGAACCTGGGGAGGCGTGGCTGGCACCCGGTGCCGCATTGTCCCCAGCGAACCACTCTATAACTCATTAATTTTTTTTGTGACTATCATGGGACAACATGGCAAGAACTCGGTCTTAAACAATCAATACATATGGGCCGTCAAGGCCTCTGACATATTGTCCAAACTAAACTTCTGTCTACAAAGCCTCTAAGATTATTTAACCACAAACGGGACAGTGTACCGGCCTACCCATAAGTCTGTAGTAAAACTCTGACACGATGACTCATAGACTAGGTTGCACTCCGAATAAGGTGGAGCCTTACTGATCCCTCGCTGAATTCCAATCTCGTCTACTATGAGGGCTCGTCAAACTGTTTATACATACCTGCAGGCATGAATGCAGCGTCCCCAAAAAAAGGCGTCAGTACAAATAATGTAATGAGTATGTAAGACAGAACTGAAACGAAATAATAAGTCAACATTAATAATGGACATGGAAGAAACATGGAGTAAATGACTCAACCTGTAAGTCTTGATAGCTCTATAAATCATAAAATATTTTTAGCGTCATGAATATGCATACGAATGTCATGTCATGCATAGGTACATATTTTATAACATGATCAGCCTCTGAGGGCATCCCATCATATCATATCGGCCATGTGGGCGAAATCATCATCGTATACCAGTTGATCAGGTGGTGGTGCGTATATAATGCCATAACATTTCCCATATCCCATATACATATATATACATACATATATACGCGTATATAATGTTGTTTGAATATACATACATATATACGCATATGTAACGCCGTTTGAACCATATTTCATCCAATGCGGGCATCATCATCATCATATACCAACTGATCAGGTGGTGGTGCGTATAATGTCGTAACCTTTTTCCATATCCCATATACGTATATATACATATATACACGTATAAAATGTCATCTGATCGTGGATCAATGTGCATTTGTAAATGCATGAAATGCATATGAAATACGTTAATAAAATCTCTTGGTACGTCATAAGGCCATTATGCCTCCGATTAATATAATGAAATAAACTTTACCAACATACGTAATTTTGAGACCCATGAACATAAGATAATAATTCACATGGGGAATCAAGAATATAGACACCCCTAATATTTCTACGAATAGAGTAATTTATGAAAACCATGAGTTTGCTCGTTTCTTCTGTATAATTTGGACCATGCCAAAAGAAATAAGGGATAGTCTTAACATACCTCGAGTAGGGAAACTTCCGTATAATATTCTTAGAGAAGATTACACTATACCCTTTTAAAACCGCAAAATTTTACGTCGCTTAAGACGCTAAGAAATCAAGTGCTCCAGATGTCTCGCCAGAATAAGGAAATCAAGCAATTACATAGCCAACTGATTATTTCATGATTGATTCGTCGACCTCCAAATGCAGCAAGGCTAGTAGAATCCTATGTTGGAGTGACTAAAACTATACTTTTGTTCTCAAAGCATGTTCCCATTTGAAAGCTATTCTTGAAGGTAAACAAGTACATACACAAATTATCAAGACTGGCTTAGAACCAAATACCCACATTTGTAGCTCTCTAATTTCTATGTATTCCTATGCTGGAAGCATGGAATATCCAAGACAACTTCTTGGCGAATATTATGAGGATAATAATGACATTTGCCCCCTTAACTCCATGACTACCGGTTATATGAATGAGGGCCTTGTGGAAAAGGCTAATGAAATCTTTGATACAATGGAAAATAAGGATACTGCAACTTGGAGTGCAATGTTATCAGGTTACACTAAAATGGTATGCATGAGGTTGCTCTTGCCACCTTTCAAAGTGATTCAATAGTCACTTTAATATATCACATATCATTTCCACGTTGAATTCTTATCCAAACATATTAATTAATTAATCTCTCACTAAAATTAATAATTACTCAATTATCCACTTAATTAAAAATTATCTCAAATTACTTATCATACTACTTACTTTTAACACACTTTATACATCTTACTATTATGGTCATGTGGTGTCATATCAAATAAATACACACACTATTATTTATTAAGACGCCCATATAAAAATATATATATTTTCTTAACTTCTAATTTTTTTTAATCTCATATAAAGAGTAAATATTTTTGTACGCGTAAATTCTCATCTCCTCGTTCAGTTGCCTGCTTTTATTTTGAATTTTTAAGTTATGATGATGCCACAAGCTATGATTATTTATTTTAGTTTTAGTTAGTTAAGTGAATATTGAATAATTGTGCCTTGTAATGTGAGGAAAGGAAATACTGGTGGAGTGAAGTTTACCACATTCCGAATGTAATTCGAACTTTCTAGCAATAGTTCCAGCGCATGAAATGTTGAGATTCATTGAACAACAATCACTTATTACTCATGCCTTCACTTCTATTGGATAATATCTTGTATGATATTATAATAGGAACAAGTATAACTATAAGGATGACCTATTAGTGACTGTTGTGCTTGCCCTCACTAGCCCTACTTGAATTTGGAAGGGAAGGGAGAAACATTATATGCGTTTTTTTGAGTACTTAATTTTGGATAGTAGAGCAACGATACTAAATTGTGCTGGCAAGAAAAAAAAACATATGCAAATGCATATGAGAAAGTATTTATGTTGTGCTTATGGAAAAGATATAACTATATAAAATTATGATTTTCATTCTTTTTACAAAAGTATTCCACTCAAAATATCATATCAAATGTATATAATTGTCACGACCCCAAATCCCAACTGGCCGTGATGGTGCCTATCGTGGAACTAGGCTAGCCAATATATCACATGTTTGCAATTTCTTTTAAAAGCATCTCATTTCCGAAATCTGAGCATTTCATAATTATACAGAACTACTGAAATAAAGAAGGTCATCATAGTACAATAATGTAATCCCCAAAACCCAGAGCCAACGTGTCATGAGCATCAAGTGAAATAATCCGAAACAAACTATTATAATACAAATATCCAAATCAAAGCTAAATAAAGAGGAAGGGAAAACAAAGATGTTGTGAATGCTGGACAGCTACCTCTATGTCTCGCAATCTGGCTCCGCTGCGGACAATAAAGGCTAATGATCGAGGTCTGCTCCTGAATCTGCACACAGAGGTACAAGGAGTAATGTGAGTACACCAACTCAGTAGTAATGAAAATAAATCACGTATGTGCAGCAAAAACATATAAAATCAATGTCATCAAATCACAGTAGGTACAAACTTAATTTCAAATAGTATAATATAGATGTATGAAATCGTCATGCCTTAGAAGCAACTTCCGAAAAACCCTTTAAAAATATATATTTTTCAACAACTTCAACCGAAAGGTCAAGTATAAAAAATTAAATGAATCATATAGAGGCTCCTCGGGCAAAACATATTTCACAAGCTCAGCGTGAAAGTAGGGGAATCCTAAGTAGCCCCTTGGGCAAAAACATGTATCATAATTAGCCTCTCGGCATGCCTCACAGTCACTCATAATCAGTCAATCAACAGCTCACAGTCACTCATACCTCCCAATCACTCGGCACTCGCACTCAGTAGCTACCTGCGCTCACTGGGGGTGTGTACAGACACCGTCTTCAGAGGGGCTCATTCAGCCCAAGCGTTAAATAAACAGCCAAATCATGGCATCAATCACTGTCAGGTTCTCGATCTGTCTCATATCATAAATAGCCTCACAACATTGTCCCTCGGCCGCACTCAGTCAGATACTCTCAACATGCCACTCGGGCCATAAGTAAAAACGAGGTTCTCAACCCGAAAATAGTATTTCATTTCAAGAAATAGTAATATCATCAAATAGGAGTGTCACCAATTTCACAAGAAGGACTGAGTAAAAAAATCATAGTTTCAAGTAGTCAGAATATCAGTAAATTAGCCCCCAAGGGGTTAAACCAGATCGGCACTCGGCCCGAAACATAGCTCACAGCCCAAATATTACGCAATTCTTTTAGAACACAGTTAACATAATGGTTTTGACTAAATATACAATTCATTAGTTGCAACGGAGAGGACCTAGTTCAATCCAAAAGTCAGTACGCGCCACATACTTGTCATCTGACATGTGCGCCATTTTAGAAACAGTAAGAAATACGAAGTCCGGGGTTTCATACCCTCATGACAAGATTTAAGTCCATTACTTACCTCTACCGGGCCGCGACACTAGTCCGCAATGCACTTTCCCCTCAAATTGGCTCTTGAATGCTCCGAATCTAGCCAAAACAAGTTAACATTATCAATATATATCCAAGGAACTCAACCCAATCGAAAATCATCAAATTAAACCAGAATCTCGAAATTCGGCCAAACCCGAGCCCCAGGCCACTCAAATCCTTAAAATAAAATAAATTTTCCATGGACCCTTTTTTCCCAACTTTGGCTAAAGTTCAAGAATTTTGTGGTTTAATAACTCAAGAATTGACATAGAAACGTGTTAAGAAGTTGAAATTCTTTCCTCCCGATGATTTCCCTTCAATTCCCTCTCAAAAGCTCTAAATTTCGCATGCAACAATGGAAGATATGAAAAAAAAAATCCCATTTTAGGCCTTTTAAGAAGTCTGCCCAACTAAAATAATTCCTTCTTTGGCACGCGATCGCAAAGGACAAAGTTGTTGCCCCGTCAATTTACCTTACGCGATCGCATACAACCTCACGCGATCGCGATTCATCAAGACTAAAACCCACACGATCGCAAACCATACCACACGATCGCGAAGAACAAAGCTCAACTCACCCATGCGCCCCTTTAAGTTTACGCGATCGCAAACACAACCACGCGATCGCACTGACCAAACATTCATACTCACGCGATCGCAACCCATTCCACGCGATCAGGATTAACAAAAATCCTGCCTCACCAATAAACCCTATGCGATCACCAACATCCTCACGCGATCGCGTAGAAGGGAACCAGAACCTTACACCAGCAACAATCTGCCCATAATTCAAGCCAAAAGTTGGTCCGTTAACCATCCGAAACACACCCGATGCCCTCGGGACCTCAACCAAACATACCAACATATCCCATAACATCATTCAAACTTAGTAGAGCCTTTGAGAACCAAAACAACACGAAAACACAAAATTTACATCAAATTCAAGCCTAAGAACTTTGAAACTTCCAAATTTCGAAACCTATGCCGAAACCAACCAAATCACCTCCGATAAATTTAAAATTTTACAGACATATCAATAATTACATTACGAAACTATTCCAACTTCCTGAATTCCATTCCGACCCCGATAGCTTATTTTCCATTGCCGATCGGAAATCGCCAAAAACTAACTTTCGCCAATTCAAGCCTAATTCTACACCGGACATCACAAAAATATTTTGAATGCACTCCTAAGTCCCAAATCACCTAACAAAGCTATTCGAGCCATAAAATCCCCATTCCGATGAAATTTACCAATAAGTCAACTCTCAGTTGACTTTCTCAACTATTATGCCACTTTAAAAGGCTAAATGCCTAAACTCTCACCATAACCACTCTGGACCCAAACCAACTGATCCAACACATCAAAAACAAGATAGTGATACTTAACAAATGCAGAAATAGGGTAAATGGGTTAAATCTCACGGAACGACCGGTTGGGTCGTTACATCCTCCCCCCCCCCTAAACAAATGTTCTTCCTCGAACGGGTCTAGAATCATACCTGGAGCTTGAATAAGTGAGGATATCTATCCCGCATCTCCCGCTCGGTTTCCGAGGTGGAATCCTCCATCGGATGCCCTCTCCACTGAACCTTCCTTGAAACTATATCTTTAGAGCTCAGCTTCCTGACTTAACCACCCAAAATAGCCACCGGCTCTACCTCATATGACATATCACCCTCGAGCTGAACCGAGCTGAAGTCCAAAACATAGGAAGGGTCACCAACATAATTCCGGAGCGTCAAAAAATGAAATACTGCCTGAATACTCGATAAACTGGGAGGCATAGCAAGCTTATAAGCCACCTCCCCAGCCCTCTGAAGTACCTCAAATGGCCCAATGAACCTAGGACTCAGCTTCCCTCTCTTCCCGAATCTTATAAGACCTTTCATGGTTGTTACCTTCAGCAACACCTTATCCCCAACCATGAAAGACACATCTTGGACCTTCCAGTCCGTATAACTCTTCTGCCTAGACTACGTCGTGCGAAGCCGCTCCTGAATCAACTTTGCCTTACTCAAAGCATCCTGAACCAAGTCTGTGCCCAATAGCCTAGCCTTGCCCAGCTCAAACCAAATAACCAGAGATCTACACCTCCTACCATACAAGGCCTCATACGGAGCAATCTAAATACTCGACTGATAGCTATTATAAAATGCAAACTCCGCTAGTAGCAGAAATTGATCCCATGAACTACCAAAGTCAATCACACAAGCACGCAACATGTCCTCCAAATTCTGAATGGTACGCTCCGACTGCCCGTCGGTCTGAGGATGAAATGATGTGCTCAACTCAACCCAAGTACCCAACTCTCTCTGCTCGACTCTCCAAAACTAGGATGTGAACTGAGTTCCTCTATCGAAAATGATAGAAATTGGAACCCCATGCAAGCGGACAATCTCCCTAATATAAATCTCAGCTAACCTCTCCGATGAATACGTAGTACCAACAGGAAAGAAGTGCACGTACTTGTCCAGCCGATCCACAATAACCCATATAGCATCAAACCTCCTCGAGCTCCGTGGGAGTCCAACTACGAAGTCCATGGTGATCCGCTCCCACTTCCACTCCAGAATATCAAACCTCTGAAGCAATCCACCAGGTCTCTAGTGCTCATATTTGACCTATTGACAGTTGAGACACCGAGCCACAAACTCCACAACATCCCTCTTCATTCTACTCCACTAATAATATTTCCTCAAATCCTGATACATCTTCGCGGCACCCAGATGGATGGAATACTGCGAACTATGAGCCTATGCTAGAATCAAATCTCGAACCCATCTACATTGGGCACGCAAATCCGACCCTACAACCTCATGACCCCATCATCACCAATAAGCACATCTCTGGAATCATCGCGATGGACCCGGTCCTCAAGAACAAGCAAATGTGGGTCATCATACTGGCGCACTTTAATCTGATCGTAAAGAGAAGACCTGGACGCTACAAAAGCCAACACCCGCGGGGGCTTTGATAGATCCAATCTTACCAAATGACCTGCTAAGGCCTGAACATCAAGGGCTAATGGCCACTCTGCTACAGGGAGGTAAGCTAAACTCCCGAAACTCTCCGCTCTGTGACCAAGGCATCGGCCACTATATTGGCCTTCCACGGATGATATAAGATAGTGAGATCATAATCCTTGAGGAGCTCTAACCATCTCCTCTTACGCAAATTCAAGTCCTTCTGCCTCAGCAGATATTGCAAACTATGATGATCATTGAAAATCTCACACTGCACTCCATAAAGATAATGCCGCCAAATCTTCAAGGCATGAACAATGGCAGCTAACTCAAGATTGTGCACTGGATAATTCTTCTCGTGCACCTTCAACTGTCTGGATGCGTAGGCAATCACCCTACCGTCCTGCATCAATGTTGCTCCCAAGCCAATTCTAGAAGCATCACAATAAATTGTGTAAGAACCCGAACCAGCACGCAAAACTAGTATTGGAGCTGTAGTCAATGATGACTTGAGCTTTTGAAAGTTCTCCTCACACCATATGAATAGAGCACCCTTCTGGGTCAATCTGGTCAAAGGCGAAACAATCGAAGAGAATCCCTCCACAAAGCGATGGTAATATCCCGCCAAACAAAGGAAACTCCTAATCTCTATAGCTGAGGACGGTCTGGTCCAACTCTTCACCGCATCTATCTTATTTGGATCAACCTGAATCCCCTCACTAGACACCACGTGCCCCAAGAAACGTACCGATCCCATCCAAAACTCACACTTGGAGAATTTTTCATAAAGCTTATCCTCCCTGAATATCTGTAACACAACTCTCAAATGATGAGCATGATCTTCCTAGCTAGGAGAATAAACAAGGATGTCATCAATGAACACAATGACGAAGGAATCAAGATAAGGCTGAAACACGTTGTTCATCAATTTCATGAACGCAGCTGGGGCATTGGTCAGCCCAAATGACATAACCAAGAACTCATAATGACCATACCTTGTCCTGAAGTAGTCTTCGGAATATCAGAATCCCGAGTCCTCAACTGATGGTACCTATATCTCAAATCAATCTTGGAAACCACTCTAGCTCCCTGAAGCTGGTCGAACAAATCATCAATACGGGGCAACGGATACCGGTTCTTCACCGTAACCCTATTCATCGGCCGATAGCCAATACACCTATGCATGGACCCATCATTCTTTTTAACGAACAACACCGGTGCACCCCAAGTTGACACACTAGGCCGAATGAACCCCTTATCCAGGAGCTCCTGAAGTTGCTCATTCAATTCCTTTAGCTCTGCTTGTGCCATACGATATGGTGGAATAGAACTAGGCTGAGTTCTTGGCACCAGGTTAATACCAAAACCAATAGCCCTGTCAGGTGGCATGCTTGGAAGGTCTGCAGGAGACACATCCAGAAATCACGGACCACAGGAATTTCTCGCCACCGACATCCCTCACAAAGGCAAAATAAGATAAACACCCTTTTTCAACCATGCGCCGAGCCTTTAGGTAAGATACCACCCTACTAGGCATATACCTGGAAGAACCTCTCCACTCAACTCTTGGACACCCCGGCATAGCTAAGGTCACAGTCTTAGCATGACAATCAAGAACATCATGGCACGGAGATAACCAACCCATGCCCAATATCACGTCAAAATTGACCATGATGAGCAACAGTAGGTCCACTCGGGTCTCCAGACCCTCAACAGATATAGTGCACGACCGATACACACGGTCCACAATAACAGTATCGCCCACCGGAGTCGACACTTGAACATTGGTGACTAGAGACTCACGGGGAATGTCCATAAAACTGGCAAAATATAAAGAAACAAAGGAATATGTGGAACCATGGTCAAATAAAGCCGAGGAATCACGGCAACAGACTGAAACAATACGTGCAGTCACTGCATCTGAGGCCATAGCATCCGGCCTGGTTGGAAATGCATACATACGAGCCTCACCTCCCCCTATAGGGCGGCCTTTGGCTGACTGACCACCACCCTGGCTGCCAGGGCGGGTGGTGAAGTGCATGGGGCTGAAGTCCAGGGCTGGTCCCTCTACTGAAAAGATCCACCAGAACAGCGGAGACACTGCCTTCACACGTGCTGGAGGTGGGGACTGATATAATCCCCTAGCACCTGAACGGCCACTAGAAGACTCATGCATAGAAGAACCCTGAACTGGAGGTGCTCGAGCTGCACTCTGAGCTGGGAGAGCACCAAAAGAAGTAGGGCCTGACTGAAAACCACGGGGACCCTACCTCGAATATGCACCACTATATGTTGGGCGGCCTGACTAAGGAGGCCTAAATGAACGGCCCCTACCCTGCTGAAACTGTCCCCTGAAGGGAGCACCACTGGAACTTCCCAAACCACGAGGCATCTTGGCCTCTCTCTTCTCCCACTCCTGGCGGCGAACACACTCAATAGCTTGAGCTATATCAACAACCTCTTCGAATGAAGCACCTTATACTCTCTCCCGAGTGATAAGCAACCGAATCTGATAAGAAAGACCTTCCACAAACTTCCTCACCCTCTCCTTATCAGTAGGGACAATCTCAGAAGCATACCTAGCGAACTCGGAGAACCTCATCTCATACTGAGTGACTGATAACTCTCTCTGGCGCAACTGCTCAAACTGCCTACGTTGCTCCTCTCTATGGGACTAAGGAGCATACTTCTCCAAAAGATAGTGGAGAACTGCCACTAGGTAAGAGGTGTTGAACCAACCGGTCTACGCCTTTCGACTGACTCCCACCATGTAAAGGAAGCTCCCGCAAATTGAAATGTAGCAAATAAGACCCCACTGGTCTCTAAAATACCCGTGGTGTGCAGTATCATCTCGCACCTATCTAGAAATCCCTGGGCATCCTCGCTCTATGTACCGCTAAAAGTAAGAGGCTGAAGTCTGCTGAATCTCTCCAACCTGCGCTGCTCGACCTCGGGCATAGCAGGGACCACATAATCCTGAACCGAAGCAGCTGGCTGAGCTGCGCTGCTCCCGGTTCCTAAATACCCTGTGCAGCCTACTCAGGTGCCCGGGCAGGTGGAGTCTGATTGCATCTCCTGGCCTGAGCTGTAGTGGCAGAAGAAGACATGGCGACTGCCTGAGCCAAACTGGTGCATTCTGTCAATATCTGAGACAGGGCCTCCTGAAGACCCGGAATAACCATAGGCACTGCTGCTGCCTAAGTGTCCCGCTGGGACACCATCGACGGAAACCTGATCATGGTCAATAGGGGGATCCTGAGGTACTTCCCCGGCTGCTGCGTGGGCTGGCCTCCTACCTCTATCACGGCCTCGACCGCAACCTCGACCTCTCCCTGGCCTAGCCGGTGACTGGTCACTCTGATCGGTGCGGCATGTACTCACCATCTGTGAGATAATGAAACAACGTAAGTTCAGATTTCAAGAATCAATAGATCAACACGATAGAGTTCAAGGAAGATAGAATGTTTTCTAAAAGTTCGGCAGCCTCTCGAAGATAAGTACATACGTCTCTGTACCGATCTGCAAGACTCTACTAAACTTTCTCTTGACCATCGAGTCCTGTGTAACCTAGGACTCTAATACCAAGCTGTCACGACCCCAAATCCCAACCGTTCGTGATGGTTCCTATCATGGAACTAGCCTATCCAAAATATCACATGTTCACAATTTCTTTTAAAAACACCCCATTTCCGTAATCTGAGCATTTCATAAATATACAGAACTACTGAAATAAAGAAGGTCATCATAATAAAATACTACAATCCCCAAAACGTGGAGCCAACGTGTCATGAGCATCTAGTGAAATAATCTGAAATAAACTATTATAATACAAATCTCAAAATCAAAGCTAAATACATAGGAAAGGAAAACAGAGATGCTGCGGACGCTGGACATCTACCTCTGTATCCCGCAATCTGGCTCCACTGCGGAACATAAAGGCTAATGCTCGAGGTCTGCTCCTAAATCTGCACACACAGGTGTAGAGAGTAATGTGAGTACACCAACTCAGTAGTAATGAAAATAAATCAAGTCTGAGCAGCAAGAACATATAAAATCAATGTCATCAAATCACAGGAGGTACAACTTTACTTTCAAATAATATAACATAGATGTACGAAATCGTCATGCCTTAGAATCAACTTCCGAAAAACCCTTTAAAAATATATATTTTTCAACAACTTCAACCGAAAGGTCTAGCATAAAAAATGAAATCAATCATATAGAGGCCCCTCGGGAAAAACATATTTCATAAGCTCAACGTGAAAGTAGCGGAATAATCAGTAGCCCCTTGGGCAAAAACATGTGTCATAACCAGCCCCTCGGCATGCCTCACAGTCACTCATAATCAGTCACTCATCACCTCATAGTCACTCATACCTCCCAATCACTCGTGACTTGGCACTCGCACTCAGTAGGTACCTCTGCTCACTGGGGGTGTGTACAGACTCCGTCTTCGGGGGGCTCCTTCAGCCCAAGCGCTAAATAACAGCCAAATCATGGCATCAATCACTCATAGGCTCTCGGTGTGTCGCATATCATAAATATCATCACAACATTGGCCCTCGGCCGCACTCAGTCAGTCACTCTCAACATCCCACTCGGGCCATAAGTAAAAACGGGGTTCTCGACCCGAAAATATTATTTCATTTCAAAAAATAATAAAATCATCAAATAGGAGTGTCACCAATTTCACAAGAAGGACTGAGTAAAAAAATCATAGTTTCAAGTAGTGAGAATATCAGTAAATTAGCCCCCAAGGGGTTAACAGATCGGCACTCGCCCCCAAAAATAGCTCACAACCCATATATTACGCAATTCGTTTAGAACATATTTAACATACGGTATTGAGTAAATATGCAATTCATTAGTTGTTGCGGAGAGGACCTAGTTCAATACAAAAGTCAGTACGCATCACATACTCGTTATCCGACATGTGCGCCATTCTAGAAACAGTAAGAAATACGAAGTCCGGGGTTTTATACCCTCGTGACAAGATTTAAGTCCATTACTTACCTCTACCAGGCCAAACACTAGTCCGCAATGCACTTGCCCCTCAAATTGGATCCTGATTACTCCGAATGAACATTACCAATATATATCGAAGGAACTCAACCGAATCGAAAATCATCAAATTAAACAAGAATCTCGAAATTCGGCCAAACCCGAGCCCTGGGCCCACATCAGTGAATTCAAATATTTTTACATCATTATAACCCTCGTCCTCCCACGATTCTATGCATACAAGGAACACTAAAATCGGACCACAATTGCCCACTCAAATCCACAAAAGAAAATAAATTTTCCATGTACCCTTTTTCCCCATATTTGGCTAAATTTCCAGAATTTTGTGGTTTAATCACTCAATAATTGAAATAGAAACGTGTTAAGCAGTTGAAATTCTTACCTGCAGATGATTTCTCTTGATTTCCCTTCAATTCCCTCTCAAAAGCTGTCAATTTCGCATGCAGCAATGGAAGATATTAAAAAAAAAATCGCACTTTAGGCCTTTTAAACATTCTTCCCAAATAAAATAATTACTTCACTGCGATCGCAAACTTGGCACGTGATCGCGAAGGACAAACTTGTTGTCCCATCAATTTACCTTACGCAATCGCAGACAACCTCACGCGATTGCGATTCATCAAGACCTAAACCCACGCGATCGCAAACCATACCACGCGACCGCGAAGAACAAAGCTCAACTGATCCATGTGCCCCTTTAACTCTACGGGACCGAAAACAAGACCACGCGATCGCACTGACCAAACATTCATATTCACGCGATCGAAACCCATTCCACGCGATCGTAATTAACAAATCATGCCTCACCAATTAACCCTACACGATCGCAAACATCCTCACGCATAGCGTAGAAGGAAACCAGAACCTTATACCATAAGTAATCTGGCTAGAATTAAAGACAAAAGTTGGTCCGTTAACCATCTGAAACGCACCTGAGGCCCTCGGGACCTCAACAAAACATATCAACATATCCCATAACATAATTCAAACTTAGTCGAGCCTTTGAAGCATCAAAAACAACATGAAAACACAAAATTTACATCAAATTCAAGCCTAAGAACTTTGAAACTTCCAAATTTCTCCAACTACGCCGAAACCAACCAAATCACCTTCGATAAAACTAAATTTTGCAGACATATCAAAAATGACATTACGAAAATATTCCAACTTCAGGAATTCCATTCCGACCCCGATAACCTATTTTCCACTGCCGACCAAAAATCGTCAAAAACTAACTTTCGCCAATTCAAGCCTAATTCTACACCGGACATCACAAAAATATTCTGAACACACTCCTAAGTCCCAAATCACCTAACGAAGCCATTCGAGTCATAAAATTCACATTCCGAGGTTGTTTACCAATAATCAACTCTCAGTTGACTTTCTCAACTATTAGGCCACTTTAAAAGGCTAAATGCCTAAACTCTCACTGTAACCACTCCGGACCTAAACCAACTGATCCAACACATAAAAAAAAAAGATGCGATACTTAACAAATGCAGAAATAGGGGAAATGGGGTAAATCTCACGGAATGACCGGTCGGGTCGTTACAATAATGGTAGCAAGGTTGTTAAATTTATGTGGTATTATAAGAAAATAGTCGCAAATCTTCTATAATCTCGTGAATGGTCTTAGCCCCTTCAAACACATATGGATTACTACGGCTTATCCTAATATTAAAGTACTGGATGTAACAGGAGGTGACTAGAGAAAGGCAGAACTTCATCGGAGACCGGGGGGGGGGGGGGGGGGGGGGCAGGGAAGTTTCTAGAGAGAGTAGAGAGAGAGATACCAGAGATAGAGAGATGAGGGGTCTCCAAAATAAGGGGTCGAGGAGAGGGGTAGTTAGGATTAATTAAGGTAAGGATGGATTTGGGTCGTTGATCTCATTTTACCAATAGCTTAGATTAAATTCGGTGTTGGGCCGGGTTAGTTTTAGGATTGGGCTGGGTTGGATAATCTAATGGGTTGGGGTTAATTGGGTTTAAAGATTTGGTTGAATGTGGCTAGAATTTAAATAAATGTGGCTAGGTATTAAATACCCTTAAAATAGATAATTAATTAATTAAAACAGATAATAATTGTATACAAATTAAAATAAGCTTAAATAGGAAAAATTACAGTGATTAACTAATATCAAGTGTAAAAATGTAAACGTTTTGAATTAAAATAATACAAAATGGTCAATTGGGCTATAATTGCAAAATTACTGTAATTAAAATTAAATGAGACCCAATTGGCTAATTTGTGAAATAATTGAATTCTAATGTACAAAAAATAATTAAAAATAGCATACTGAGATGGGAAAATTTTGAAATTATTTATAACATAATTCATGGATAATTATTCAAATATGAAATATTAAAAAAACATGAAGGTAATTTAATAAAAATATAGAGAAATAAGGAAAAATACTCCTCTATTACAAAGAGTGATTTTGAAAGAATATAAGAAAATTTGAAAAAAAATTGAGTAAAAATTTGGTATTAACAGCTGCCCCTCTTTACCTGGGAAGGATGAAAGAATTGCCGGGTAAAGATAGGATGGCCAATTTTGACCGAATGAAACTCTGTATGGAATTAGGCCGCACCCTGGCTTCTAAACTGCCTACATATCCATGGGTTTACAGGAATCAGGACGTATGTAGTTCTAGAATCATCGGCGAAATATACTGATGATATTTCACAAGAACGGATGCAAGGTGCGAGGTAAGGTAAAATAGGAAGGTCTTACGGGGTTGTATCGGAGAACTGGGGCGGTCCACTCCTGCCTGGTTGGCTGTCCCAGCCGGATTACATGTAAATAAATAAAAAGCATATATCGTGCATAATATAAACATGATGCAAGTTCTCGTTGGTCTATGAATGATGTCTTGGGACAATTGAGGATGATTGTCCTTAGACCATGATGTCATGGGCCATGAATCACTTGGTGCGGGATTCGGAGGCTATGAAATGATGGTCTCGGGCCATGAGGATAGTGCCTCCGAACCATGGTGCCTTTGAATAATGATGTGCAAGTTGAATAAAGTAGATCCTCAGGCCATAAAATGATTTTCTCGGGCCATGAAGATGGTGCCTCCGAACGATGATGCCTTTGGACAAGTTGGAGATCTTTCAGCCCATGAAGAATGCAGTGGTATCATGATAACAAGAAAAAGTTTAGTCTTGCGATTTGCGAAAGAAAAGAGGGGCAGAGCTTAGCCCGAGAGAAGCATAAATAAGTAACGTCACGAAAGGTGGTTGCTTTGAAGAGGTAGATAGGAGTTTTATGCAATGAAGTAAAATGCAGAGGAGGTTGCGTAGAACCTCGTAAGGCAGAATGGTAGCCTTATGCAATGCACGAAATAAAAATGCAGGGGAGGTAGCGTAGAACCTCGGAAGGCATAATGGTAGCCTTATGCAGTGCAGGAAAAAAAATGCAGGGGAGGTAGCGTAGAACCTCGGAAGGCAGAATGGTAGCCTTATGCAATGCAGGAAATAAAATGCAGGGGAGGTAGCGTAGAACCTCGGAAGGCAGAATGGTAGCCTTATGCAATGCAGGATATAAGATGCAGGGGAGGTAGCATAGAACCTCGGAAGGCAAAATGGCAGCCTTATGCAATGCAGGAAATAAAATGCAGGGGAGGTAGCATAGAACCTCGGAAGGCAAAATGGCAGCCTTATGCAATGCAGGAAATAAAATGCAGGGGAGGTAGCATAGAACCTCGGAAGGTAGAATGGTAGCCTTATGCAATGAATGAAATCAAATGCAGGAGAGGTAGCGTAGAACCTCAAAAGGCAGAATGGTATCCTAATGCAGTGTGAGAAAATAAATGACAGCGAAAGTTCTTAGTTGATGATAAACTATGGTGATACGATTGTGGTGAATAAGCGTTGTTCGTGATGATAGTAGGCATCGACATATGCGACAACTTTGAGAATGTGTCCTTAATAAATATGCATCTTGCGAAGATAGTAATGTGTTCCAATCTTTCACCGTCTTGGTGCCTGCATCCAAGGGAAAATTGTGAGTTCTGTAAAGGGGAAGGTTAGTTTGTATTCCCACTGGCTCGGCTCGGCCTGTCTGCTTGATAACGAGGACTTGTTGTTCCTATCACAGGGGTAGAGTTGCTAAACAAGCTATTTTTTGAGAAAGCAAATATGCATGGTTTTATAAAAACCTAACATATAATTTAAAGTAATAATTTTTTGGATGAACCGACGACCACGACGCGGTTTAAGGAATTACAACCTCTCTTGCTATGGAATTTTTAGGGTCCTCCTCAAAATTCTGCCCCAGTTTTATGGGTGAATGATTCTGATTGTTGATTGTGCGGTGCTCGACTGCATTTGCTTCGGAATTTTGAGGTCCCTCCTCAAAATTTTTCCCCAATTTCAATTCATGGGGGAAAAGAAATTTTTATTAAAATGTGACTGAACCCATAGGGCTGCCTATGTATCCCCTCTTAAAAGGGAATCAGGTCAGGCGTAGTTCAATTTACAGCATTTGGTAAAAGCATGAAAGTTACACATAGTAGCGATTGGCTGCATCTGAGTTGATTGGCTTTGGCCAGATTTCTCCATCCATTTCTGCAAGTATGAGTGCTCCTCCTGTCAACACTCGGTGAACCATGTACGGGCCTTGCCAATTGGGAGAGAATTTCCCTTTTGCTTCGTCTTGGTGAGGAAAGATCTTCTTTAACACCAGCGGCCTCGGTGTGAATCATCTCGGCTTCACTTTCTTGTTGAAGGATCTGGTCATTATGTTCTGATATAGCTGACCATGACAAACTGCGTTAATTTTTTTTCCATCTATGAGGGCCAATTACTCAAAAGGACTTCGTAGCCACTCTGCATCGCTGAGTTCGCCTTCTTTTATGATTCTCGGGGATGGGATTTTGACCTCGGCAGGAATAACGACTTATGTACCATAAACCAACATGTAAGGAGTTTCCCCAGTTGATGTGCGGATGGTAGTGCAGTATCCCAGTAAGGCGAATGACAGCTTCTCATGTCATTGCTTGTGATTCTCTATCATCTTTCTCAATATCTTCTTGATATTCTTGTTGGCAGCCTCAACGGGTCCATTCATCTGAGGTATGTATGCTGTGGAATTCTTGTGTTTGAACTTGAAGGTTTCACACATGGCTCTCATCAGGTCACTGTTGAGGTTGGAACAATTGTCGGTAATTATTGACTATGGAACTCCGAATCAACAAATTATGCGGTCGCGGATAAAGTCTGCCATGACTTTCTTAGTAACTGCTTTGTAAGAGGCTGGTTTGACCCATTTGGTAAAGTAATCAATGGAAACCAGAATAAACTTGTGTCCATTGTAGGCGGCAGGCTCGATTGGTCTAATAACATCCATGCCCAGGCGGCTAACGGCCATGGTGAACTTGTTGCTTTAAGCTCACTCGGAGGTACCTTTATCATATCCCCATATATCTGACAATGCTGGCACTTTCGGACATACTGGATGCAATCCGTTTCCATGGTCATCCAGAAATAACCGACCCGAAGTATTCTTTTCTAGAACGAACTCGGTTAAATGAGGACCGCATTTATCAGCATGTATCTCCTCCAATAGTTTTGTTGCTTCTATTGCTTTGGCACACCTTAGTAAACCCAAATCAGGAGTCCTACTATACAGGATCCCTCTGCTATGAAAGAAATTGTTTGACACCCTTCAAAGTGTGAGTTTCTGAGTAGCGTTTGCAAGTTCTGGATATTCTCCCTTTGCCAAGTATTCCTTGATATTATGAAACCAAGGCTTTCCGTCTGCTTCTTCTTCAACATGGGCACTATAACGACCCAGCTGGTCGTTTGCGTATTAGGACTCCATCCCTTTAAATAAAACCTTCCATAGAGGCTATTCGCGCTTTATGACTTGCGGGAGCGAGTGGTTCGGGATTTGGGAATGGTTTGAGTGGTTTAGGAACACTTGGCTCCTTAAGGTTAACCTATTTGGTCAAGTTTGACTTCCTTCAACATTTTGAGCAAACGACCTCGGAATCAAGTTCTAACCGCTCCATTAGCTCAGTATGATGATTTTGGACTTGGGCGTATGTTAGGATTGGGTTTCTGATGACCCGGGGGCGTTTCAGCGCCCAATATTGAAACAAGAAGTTCCTTAGGTCCATATTTTGGTTTAGGACGTATTTTTGCTTTTTTGAGGTCCGAGCGGAATTCCGGGATGGGGTATAGTTCCGTATAGTCATTTATGACTTGTCGGTAAAATTTGAAGTCATTCCGAGTAGTAGAGGCCCATTCGGCGCGATGAGGTGAATTCGAGAATTTCTTAAATTCTTAATTTTATTCAAGGGGTTTTGGAGGGTGGTTTTAAGTTTTAGCGATATTATGAGTGATATGTAGGCTCAAGCAAGTTCGTATAATGATTTGGTACTTGTGGGTATAGTTGGACGGGGGCTTGGGTGGGCCCAGGTGCCTCCCGGACCCCGCGCAAGGCCAAAAACTAGCAAAACAATCACTGTTGGAGCACAGCAGCTGGTGGGACCGTTGGTGCGGACATCCCCTTCGCAGGTGCGACCCCAACGCAGGCGCGACCAATCTTCCTTAGGAGCAAAACCGCTTGTGCAGCTCACGACTCCGGAGGTACGAGCCCAGTGTCCCAGACCCTTGTCCGCAAAGGTGACCAATTTCTCGCGGGTGCGAGACCGCACCTGTGGTCCCAAGGTCGCAGGTGCGATACCCCTGTAGGCAGCCTCATTTAAATGCCCATAATTACGGGTCTTCTTCATTTTTCAACCATCTCACATCCAATAGAGAGTCCTACGAGCTTCAAAAACCTGATATTGACACAAATTCGGTAGAGTTAAGTAATTCCTTTCATTTATCCAGTTCCATGCATGAATTAACAAGGTAAATCAACTACTAAATCTTGGAAAAACCTAGGTTTTGGGTTGTAAATGGGATTTTTGGAAAATTTATTAATTACCCCTTTTGAGCCATTGAATTCTTAAATAAATTATATCATTTCGCTCCTTAGGCTTCGGGTAAGCTATTCCTCCAAGAATTTTCGAAATCCGAGCGCGTGGGCCTGGGGTCAAAATTTCAAGAATCGTCAAGAATGTTAAATTTTAGGAATTCTTGCTAATTCTTCTTCTTGAACCTTAAATTGATTCAATTGCATCATGTTTGACTAGTTTTGGGCCGTCAAGAGTAGTTTTGGAGTTTCGGGCGCATCTTTTAATCCGGTCCTTGGTCCGAGGAGTGCTTTTATCGATGTGAGTCTCCTTTCTAACCTCGTAAGAGGGAAATTGTCTCTATAGGTAACCTTGATTGCTAGGTGAACTTTTTTGGGGGCTACGTACGCACCAAGTGACGAGAGTCCGTACATAGTGGCTATTACTGCTTCGTCCGGGTAGTTAGGACACAGTATGTTCATTGTTTTTCCCTGTTGTAGCCTAAATATGACTTGTATTCTTGTGTGATTGGTATTGTTGTATTTGAACATTGTGATACTTTATTGTTGTCTTTGAACATCGTGATTCTTGGCCTGATTTAAGTGTGATAACAGTAATTACGGGATGGGATCAGGCCGTACGCCACGGTAGAGTGATGATTTACTATATTATGGGATCGGGCCGTACACCACGGCAGAGTGACTATTTACTACATTGTGGGATTGGGCCGTACACCACGGCAGAGTGATGATTTACTATATTGTGGGATCGGCAGAGTGATGATTTATTATATTGTGGGATCGGGTCGTACGCCACGGTGAGATTGAGATTTATAGGATGGGATCAGGTCGTACGCCACAGCGAGATTGAGATTTACTGGATGGGATCGGTCCATACGCCACGGCGAGATTGATATTTACAGGATGGGATCAGGTCATACGCCACGGCGTGATTGAGATTTACAGGATGGGATCGGGCCGTACGCCACGGCAAGGTTGAGACTACAAGATGGGAACGGGTCGTATGCCACGACGGATACCAATCGTTGTGGATTTTGGATTGTTATTTGATGCCTATTATCGATGTACTTGGTTATTTGTCTTACATGCCTACGGTTTTCCTTACATCTTACTTACTTTATCACTGTTGGACCTTCTTCGAGTCGACTTCTCGTCACTATTTCTTCGAGATTAGGCGGGATACTCACTGGGTACATATTTATGTATGTACTCATTCTGCATTTTCTTTTCTTCTGTACTTAACTGTACAGGTCTGAAGGTTGGTACGTCTGATCATTAGTCCGGTGCTAGAATCTGACCGGGGTTTTTGACACTTCACGGTGAGCTACTTTTCCTGGTGATTCCTGGCAGCACCTTGGAGTTTTCTTTTGTTATTCTTCCCGTCTATTTCGTTCAGACTATGGGATTGTATGTACTTATGTATTCTAGTGTATTCTGATAGTTGCCCGCCACACTCGTGACACTAGTTCCTGGTACACACGTGCGTACATTTTGGGCTTTTGGGTTGCATTTTATTACATATGCTTATCTTTTGACTCACATATCATATGCCTTATTTTCATGTCAGCGGATAATATCATGTAAATAAATGTTTAAAACTGGTAAAAGTTGGGTAACACTTAGTAGAATTCATGTTGGCTTGCCTAACCCTGTTGTTGGGCGCCATCACGTCCCGTGTGGGAAGTTGGGTCGTGACAGCCGGTTGATTGTGGATCCCCACTGGGATGGGATCAATGAAATTCTTGTCTGGATGATGGATCATAGATGATAAGGTAGCCAATGCATCGGCGAACTCATTATGGATTCCGGGGACGTGCCGGAATTCTATCTTTGTGAACCTCTTTTCTCAACTCATGTACACGATGTAGATATGGCAGTATCTTGGAATTCTTGGTCACCCATTCTCATTGTACTTGGTGTATCGATAGATCTGAATCACCAATCACTGATAACTTTTGAACGTTCATGTCGATGGACAAGTTGAGCCCCAAGATGCAGGCCTCATATTCAACCATGTTGTTGGTGCAGGGGAACCTGAGTTTGGAGGATACTGGATAGTGGTGACCGGTTACTGATATTAGGACTGCCCCAATACCTACGCCTTTGAAGTTTGCAGCCCCATCAAAGAACATCCTCCAACCATCGTAGGGTTCTGCAATGTCCTCTCCTTTGAATGACACTTCTTTATCGGGAAAATACGTTTTTAATGGTTCGTATTTCCCCTGCACAGGATTTTTAGCGAGATGATCTGCTAATGATTGTCCTTTGACACCTTCTGAGTCATGTAAATAATGTCGAACTCATTTAACAGGATTTTCCATTTGGCCAGTTTGCTAGTGGGCATGGGCTTCTGAAAGATGTATTTCAACGAATCCATCCTTGATATGAGGTACGTTGTATATGCACAGAAATAGTGCCTTAACTCTTGTGCGACCCAAGTCAGAGCACAGCAAGTGAATTCCAATAACGAGTACTGGGCTTCATATGGAGTGAATTTCATTCTATGATAGTAAATGGCCTGCTCTTTCCTTCATGTTTCGTCATGATGTCCAAGAACGCAACCGAAAGCTCCATCTAACACAGCAAGGTAGAGTAACAAAGGTCTACCTGGCTCGGGCGGTACCAGGGCTGGTGGTGTTGAGCGTTACTCCTTGATTCTATCGAAGGCCTTTTGACAATCACCGGTCCATTTGGTTGTAGCATCCTTTTTCAGGATCTTGAAAATTGGTTCACAAATGACGGTAGGCTGGGCTATGAACTGGCTGATTTAATTGAGCCTCCCCAGGAAAACTCATAATATCCTTCTTATTCTTAGGTGGCGGCAATTCTTGGATAGCTTTGACCTTTGATGGATCCAGTTCTATTCCTCGGTGACTGACGATGAACCCTAGTAACTTGCCAGCAGGAACCCCGAATGCACACTTTGTAGGGTTAAGTTTCAAATTGTACTTACTTAACCTGTTGAAGAACTTCCTCAGATCTTCCATATGGTCAGTGCCTTTCCTTAACTTGATGACGACGTCGTCCACATATACCTCGATCTCTTTCTGAATCATATCGTGGAATATAGTAGTCATGGCCCTCATGTAAGTGGCCCCTGCATTCTTCAGACGGAATGGCATCATCTTGTAAAAATACACTCCCCACGACGTAATGAATGTCCTTTTCTCATCATCTTTCTCGTCCATATAAATCTGATGGTAAACAGCGAAACAATCTACAAAGGGCTGCAGCTCATGTTTGGTGTAGTTTTCAATTAGGATGTGTATATTTGTCAATGGGAAGTCGTCATTCGAAATGGCCCGATTGATATCCCGGTAGTCGACACGGACTCTAACCTTCCCATCTTTATTTGGCATAGGCACGATTTTGGCTAACCATGTCAGGTATTCAACCACCCGGAGGACCCTGGCGCTGATCTGCTTGGTGACCTCTTCTTTGATTTTCAAGCTCATGTCTGGTTTGAACTTCCTAAGCTTTTGCTTCACTGGTGGGCATGTCGGATCGGTTGGTAATTTGTGGGCCACAATAGATGTACTGAAGCCAGTCATGTCATCATACCACCAGGCGAATATGTCCTCAAAATCTCTTAAAAAATCTGTATATTCCTCCTTTTCTAATGGCGACAGATGAACGTTGATGCGCGTTTCTTTGACGTTCTCTACATTTCCCAGGTTGGCAACCTAAGTCTCGTCCAAGTTAGACTTAGGTCTATTTTCAAAGTTCTCGACCTCTTTCGTCTGAATCGGAATCCGTTTGTTGCATTGCCTCGTTGCATGTCACAGTCGTCGGTTCATCAAGATAAGTAATAGTGATGCTATGTAACTAAAGTAATGAAGAGGAAAATTGTAGCAAGTAAATGTACGATTTATATAGAAAAATGTAAATGCTTTGATAAATTGAATAATCATTTGAACATATGAGCTCTTTCTTGCAGAAATTAAAATGCGAAAAAAGGAAGAAAAGTTTTCTGTTAAATAAATAAGCTGTAAATAAATGCTTGTTTTTTTATCCTTGCTACCCCGAGGCTCGACGGGCTTTGGTCGTTCTGACAGACCAATTCTTGAGATATGATCCTCTGCTCACGAACTGTATGGAAGGGCCTTCCTCCCCTCCCCCTCCCCCCTATTCAAGAATGACACAGCAGCCCCTGTCCTCATCGTCCAAAAATAAATCACTCATTATCAACAACGCTTCCTCTTCGTCTGTACCATAGATGATATCATCTTGCTAGAAAGTTTGTTCTAAGTGAGGTATTGGCTGCTCCAATGAGTGGTAGGGATTGCGCCATGGTGGCGACCAATCCTTGAATTCCTTCCAAGTGTACTCATACCCTAGCCCGAAAGAGGTACAGGGGCTTCGTTATTCCCTGGAGATTTTTACCGAGCCCTTTGCCTGGCTCATATCCTTTCTAGTTCAAGATGCTCTCGATCTTACTGTCCCACCGTTTATTCTTATAAATGGCATTAACTTGTTTAATGTTGTGGTAGATTTCTCAACCCAGCTTCCTCTCCCCTCAGTGACCAAAAAATTCTGGTGACCGTAGATATGGTTGCTACCGTCGCCATGAATGACTACCTCTTGATGATTCCATTCAAACTTCAACTCTTGATGTAGGGTTGATGCCACGGCCCCATCGACGTGCATCCAAGCTCACCTTAATAGCAAATTGTAGGATGCGGGCACGTATATCACTAGGAAGTCTACATCGAACTAGGTTGGTCCCATCTGTAAGCACAAGGTGATTTCTCCCATAGTGGACCTCTGCGAACAATCGAAGGCCTTTACATTGATCTCTCCTTCTTTTATATCATGTATACTTTTGCCCAATTTCTTGAGTGTGATTAGCGGACAAATGTTGAGGCTAGAACCCCCATCAATTAAGATCCTTGTAATGAAGTGGTCCTCACATTTCACAGTGAGATGCAGTGCTCTATTATGCCCTAACCCCTCGGGCAGCAAATCGTCTTTATGGAAAGTAATCTTGTTGCTTTCCAGAACTTGACCCACCATGTTTGTTGTCTCTCCGCTAGTGATATTATCTAGTACGTATGCCTCACTCAGCACTCTCAGCAAGGCGCTCCTGTGCGTCTCAGAATTCTGTTATAGAGAGGGGATAGATATCTCAGGTGGTGTCTTGTTCAACTAATCGAGGATTGAGTACTCTTTAGCTTGGATCTTTCTCCAATGATTGTCTGAATCTGTCTCAATGGTGGGAGGACGGTTGGTGGCATGCTTGCTAGATTCATCCAAATGTTCAGGGGTGTAAACTCTGCCAGTTCTGGTCATACCCTGTGCAGTAATGGCTTTCTCAGACTTGTTTTCACCCTTTCTCCTTGCTTTAGTTGTGTAGTCCCATGGGATGGCGTTTGAGTAAAAGGGTGGCGTTGTTGACATTGCCACTGGAATAGGTGTGGTCATCCTCATTCCCACCGGAGTATATGTTATAAGCGGCCGGACTGCTACTTTGAGTGGCCGTACAAACTCAACTTCGATAGGCACTGGGGATTTTTCCTTTGCGGGCGGTCTCGACTCAAACTCGAGTGGAATGGACATGTTTACCTCAGCATCCTCGGATGGCTGCATCTGAACTACAATTGGATTGAGAGTAATTGCGGGATTCTTTAGATCACCCTCTACAATCAGTCCAATTGATCCCTCAGGATCCCAATCATCATCTATTTCAATCATATGGACACCATCTTTATGATCTGGCAGCGGATTATTGTGAACATTAGGAGCAGGGTCCTTGGCTACAATGATCTTGTTGTCTATGAAGGTTTGTATCTTGTTTTTCAAGGAACGACATTCCTCGATGGTGTGTCCCTTCATGCCGAAGTGGTAAGCACAAGATTTTTTTGGGTTGATCCACTGAGAAGGGTTGTCAAGGGTGGCAGCAGGAATGGGTGTGACGTAACCAGCGGCTTTGAGTCTTTCATATAGTTGATCAACCGGCTCGGCTATTGTAGTATACTATTTTGGAGGGCGATGATAGAAGTTAGGGCGAGGTCTTGGGATGTTTTGGCGAGTAGGTGGTGATCGGTAGTGAGAAGGTTGGGAGTTGTAGGCATTGTAAACGGGGGCTGGTTGGGAGTATCTGGGTGAGGTAGGCTGATGTGTGGGTGGTGAAGCTTGATATGTGGGTGAGGTTGCTTGGTATTGAGGTGAAGGTGCTTGGTAACATAGAGCTTGTTGGTATGTGAATGAGGGTGTTGGATATACTTGGTATTTGGGAGGGGACTTGGATTGTTGTGCAACCATTACGGCTCCCACATCCTTCTTTCTGCAAATACGCCTGTAAAGCTCCAAAGTTGGTAACCATACCGCTTTTGATCCCTTCTTCAATTCGCTCGCCCAATTTGATGATGTCAGAGAACTTCTAACCTTCGACCATCATCAGTCATTCGTAATATTGAGGATCCTGAGCTCGTACAAAGAACTTCTTCATTTATTCCTCTTCTAAGGCTGGCCTGACCTTGGTAGCTTCGGACATCCAACGAGTAGCATACTCGCGAAAGTTCTCTGTTGGCTTCTTCTTCAAATTCTGGATGTAGAATACATCCAGATCATTCTCCATGTTGAACCTGAATCGATCCATGAAGTTTGTTTCAATGCTTACCTAATTAGTCCACTTCTTTGGATCCTGGCTGATGTACCAGGACAATGCATCACTTTTCAAACTCCCCGTGAAGAGTTTCATGCGGATTCTTTCATATTTTCCCACACCAACCAATTCGTCGCGGTAATTTCTTAAATGGACTCTTGGATCACCAGTACTATCGAGAATCTCAAACTTAGGAGGTTTTTATTCCTCGAGCAATTTGACATCAGGCTGTATGCAAAGATCTTAATAGTTCAGCCCCTCAATCCCTCTAACTCCTTCGACGCCCAGAACTCGATTAGTCAACTTTTTGAGTTCCTCGGCCAAATTCCTGATGAGCCTATCACTCTCGTCATACTCAGGGGTATGTGGTGTGGAATGAGCCATGGTTTCAACATAAACGGGATTATTGTAAGCCTGTAAATGATCTTTTCTCTGTTCTTGGAGAGGTGGAGTGTTATGGTGACAAGCATTGCATTATGCTGGCGGGATTTGGTCTTTGGGGTGATTCGGTTGTTTAGGGGTATTTTGTGGTAAAGTGGGGTTAGGAGCATTTGTGAAGTGGGCATCTGGAACATTGAGGGAAAGTGATAGGTGAGCCAAATTCTTGAGTTGGTCAAGTTCCTCTTGGCACTTCAGCAGCTTCTTCTCCAGTGGAGACATACCCTCTTGCAGAACCTGAATACCCCGACCATCAGCGATCTCAGCTTGTTCATCCATGTTGTCTTTTCTAACGTCGTTTACCTCTGCCATCTTAGTTTTACCCTTTCTTTTTCTTTTGGGAGGGTAGAAGGAGGAGTAGGAGGAGGGCCCTTTGATCTTGTGCGGTAGGCGGATGATGCTAGAATGCATGAACCAACCTTTGGGGAGGGGAATAATAAATAAAGAAAACAAAAAAATGAAAAAGTAATGAAGTTAGTGAGGATCATAAAAGAAATATTGCAGTATTTAAACACATAAGGCAGAAATGTAAAGCGTTTCCTAAGTTGGGGACCTCTTTGTGCCCGAGGCGGGCCTAGAGACAAATTGATTTGGAGAATTTAAGATGCTAAATGCCTCATTTTATTGATAATAAAATAAACAAATCCAACACCAGTTTAAGAATGCGAAAAATATAAAATGTCAATAATTGCCAGGGGCCTTATTACCTCAGAAGGCAAAGTAAAGACAATCCTAACTACTTGGTCCCAGTAGGACCTTCCCCAGAATTGGCATCTCTGCTCGCCTTGATCATCGTCCCCACCTAGAGCCCCAACAGAAAATAGGGCCTAGCTAGAATTCCTCCTTCAGCTCCCTCGGTCTTCTGACGGGTCTCGATCCTCCTAATGAAATTCTCCTCTAAGTCGACTATGCCTCGCTCTAAGTGTGCTAGCCTCTTGGTGGAGGTGATGGCCATGTCTTTCCATTCCTCTATCAACTTTTTGTTGGCCTCGTGTATTTTGTGATGATCTTCTTCACAATCACGGAGCCTCTGCGCAACTGGTTTAGTCTAGTCGTTGCCTCGACCCTCTCATCTATGACCCTGTGGCCTTGAGCAAACCCTGGCTCGATACTTTCACCCCAGTTATCTTCCAACCATCCCAGATAATAAGGAAAGTAACCAGCATGATACTTTTCGGGTTCAATGGTGTTCTTTTCTAACCGGATCTTGCAGTGCCACAAATGCTGAGCTTGGCACTTATGAGGGGTGCCGTCATTTTGGAAATCTGCCCTGAGATGACTCATCTTCTAGACCCATGGTACCACTTTCTTCCTTCCTGCCTAACTCATGACTCGGATCGGGACGTAAGGATACGTCCCTCTTAGACCAATCAATAACAGAAATGGGGTGTCTCGAGTTAGGATGATGAACTCGTCGATTGGGAACCACTCAAACATCCACTGAATATGATCCTCGGTCAAGTTCCCTAGCAACTCAGCCCATCCATTAGCGTTTTTCCGGCTGAGCAAACATGTTGGGGATATAGTTCATACGCTTTGGATGATGGAAAGCAATATGATCATCCCAAACTCTCCTAATCATCCCAAACTCTCTTATGGATGTCCTGACGGTAGTCGCCCTTTTACAAGTTCTCAGTGAGCCATAGTTGGAGTAACTAATTGCAACCTTCGAAATGTTTTGCCCCTCCTTGACACTTTTCCAAGGCTCGGTACATGTCAGCAATGATCATTGGCACGATACTAAAGTCCTGCCCGTCAACCCCTTCCATCAGAGTCTTGGAAACCATAGCCAACCCGGTGTGGATTAATTCTTTCTTTATCGGGAACACCATCAGACCCAAGAAGCATACTATAAAGACGAATGCCCGGCGGTGAATGTGCCCCAGAGAAGTAAGGGTGAACTCTTCCTGATAAGTGCGGTAAGACTGGCTACGACCATACCTCTCGTACAAATAGTCAAAGGGGATGTACGAGTCTTCTAAGCAGACCGAGTCTGGATTTTTCTTTAGTCCCATCATCTTGAGAAACCCTCGGCCTTTACGGTTTTCAGGCATCAATAACCCTGGAGAATCCCAAGCTAAACCGGCTAACCCTCCTATTTCCTCTAGCAATGGTATCATCTCATTGTTTCCAAAGCGGAAGACCGACCGAGCACAGTCTCATAACAGGGTAGCAGCTTCTATCGTCATGTTGTTAGGTTGAATGTCCAGAAGAGAGGGCAGGTTGCCCAAGGGTTTTCTGACGGTTGTTTTGTCACTGGAGTGAAGATCATCCCACTAGTTTAGTAATTTGGGGTGGATATTGGTGACCATGCCGAATCTAGGGACTTTTTGCCTCATTTCTGCAAAACAAACAAATTAGGCCCTTAACCCCACCAGACTCGACTATTTAACATCAATAATTAGCATGAGCATTTAATTATCCAAATAAATGCACAGAACGTGAAGGCGTCTGTTTGGGTTCCAAGGAAACCCAACGGAGTTTGGACAAGGCTATCTTAAAGGCTATTGTGCGGACGACACGTTAACCTGACTAGGTTTGACCATGATGCATGCAACATACAATAGAGTAAGGTTTCTATGGGGTTTTATACCGGTACCCTTGAGCGGACAACTCAAGGGGGAAGGCACGGAACTTTCGACTGCACCACTGATCGACTAGTTTTACCGCAAATACGCCTTTTCGAATTTAAGGGTAGCGATATTGGAATAGCACAACCACTCATTGTAAGCATAGCTATAGGATTTTGTTTGGCACGAGTGGAATATGAATGTGGAGCATGATATGCAATAAATAACATTTAAACAAGTAGGCATGTATTTTCACATTGAGGACAGATGTAAAGAAAGGAAATACGGTAGTTATAATTGAAAGCAGTTACAACGAAAACATGAAGATACGTCAGCTATGTTCAGGAGAAATAAATACTTGCGAAATTAAACAATTAACAGAATATAACAGGAATAGGAAGAGGCATAAACATTTAAACAAAAATTGAAAGGTCCAAATTCACAAGACAACTTGTAATGGTGTAAGGCTAGGGAATATCGCCAGCAGAGTCGCCATGCTGTCGTGCGCCCCTTTTTCGTCGCACGAGTCAGGTGTGGAGAGATCGGGTTCATGACATTCTTGACAACTCCTTAAAGGAAGAGTCGCCACCTAACGATTTTGTGGTGCGTTAGGGCACCTAGAGTAGATAACTCATGACCTAGTTTGCATTACCGAAGATTGGGTAAGGGCTTGAAGTTATCCTAAAGGGGAAGGTGTTAGGCACCCCTCAAGATCCACAACTGTGTGTCCCAGCCAAGAATTTTTGTGAATTTGGACGGTATAAAAATAGAAAGTAAGGTTCATATAAGAGGGGATTTCAGACAAGTATGAAAAAACTTTTAATTGTCCTAGGTTTAAAATAATACGGATCACATAAATGCAATACCCGGTAATCACTTCTCGAAGAGGGGCTACACGTGGTATTAGCGCACCGGTCATCATATTCATATTCTACCCTTCCCACCCCATAGAGGTTATTTAAAAAAGCGCGTGCTGGTCACGAAGGCTTATTGAGTGCTATTACCTGTCCCGTTCTATAAGTCCCGGAGGGTGTTCAAGACTACTAAATCCTACAAGGTGAGTACTAGGTTGAACCCCTAGGTTTAAAGGATCAAATTCTAAGCGACATACAAAACAATTAGGACTACAATATGGGAACACATAAGGGCAGATAAGAGGCTCACAAATTCCTCCACAGGTAAACACATAAATAGCACGTCTTAAACACAACCAAGGTCTCAAAGGCAGGATTTAAAACTGGAGTTTTAAGTTAGAAAATAGTAGGTTTCAGAAGTTTAGCAAAAGGACTGATAAAGCAGGGAATTTAAAAGGAAAAAATAGTTTTGAGAAGAGAGAATGATTGGAAACCAGTAATTTAAAGACAGTAGCAGGATTTAACAGTGATGAAGTTTTTCAGTAAGAAAATGGATGAATAACTTTTAAAAAACCAGTAATCAGAAGTAAATCGAGATTTTAAATAAAGCAGAGTAATTTCCTATAGGAGTGACTCACTTTGAAATAAAGGAAGAACCACTAATTTAAAGGAGTTTTCGTAAAAGGAGAATGAGTGCATAATTTCAAGAACCAGTAATTTAAAAATAGAGCAAGGGTTTAGGAGAACAGAATGATTTGCATGAACTTCAGGAAAGGAGAATCGTTTTGAAAATCCATCAGTTGCAGGAGTAAAAGTAGTGACAAACAGCAAGGTTCTAAGGTTTTCAGAAGAGGCTGATTAATTTTAAAAACCGCTTTTGATACAGGCAAGACATAAAATAGTTGATTTTAGTTTTAATAAATATTAGGCCAAAGGTTTTCCTAGGTGCCCGTATATATATACTGATTATGCATATATTGATTATGAGTCATGAAGCATGATTTCTAGATGCAAATGCAGAAGCAGTATCATTACGACATATATTATTATAGTTATTAGTTGTGAACATGATTTCTAAATTAATAGGAGTATAGTAGAGATGCTGAACTAAACAACCTAAACATAATTTCTAATGCATGGTATGCATGTCCTAAGCATGATACTATTGAACACATAGGTAAAGTAAATCTTATGATCATGATTTCTACCCATAACTATGTTAAACATGCATAGTTCCCTCCCCATATTCACTATCCAACCCCAAGAATTTGTTTACGGATTATTACAGGTCAAAAATAATGAATTACATTACTGAAAGGAAAGAAAGAAGCTACTTCTATAGGGAGCCTTTAATCAGGCCCATATCTCCCAACCTCAATCCTTTCGACTTTCGCAGCCTTACATGGCCTGGGTGCGGCAAAGCTCCCTAGGGCCCTCGTGGGGTCCCTGGCCAATACCAGCACCCAGATATAATTACCAAAGTTGAACAAGTGCAGTGTGGAATTACCAACCTCAGCGCATCAAAGTTCAGAGGGAACTCATGGGTTCCCTATGCAATGCTTACACTGTGGGGGTGGAACCTAGGAGTCTAGGAGTAAAGTGTCAGAAGTGAGTTGTAAAAGAAAAGGAGTTTTGAAAGAAAGTTCATAAACCAGAGAGTTTGTTTGACGAAAAAAAGTTTTTTTTTAAAGGAGATGAGTAAGTAACAATCTCACACAGCATCAAAGATGCACAACCACAACACACAGCATTACAATAGGTTCATACATTACAAGCAGTGGTAATAGGGAATGGGAAAAGGTGGAACATTTAATGGTAAACAATCCAGTGAATGATCTAGGAATGGTTTGGACATGATCAGAGATTGCTTACTCTAACATGGCCATAAACAAACCATAAGGAGTCACATTGAGAGGGTCAAGGAATTGGAGTACAACATAATTATGAAAACAGCTAATAGATATGCCCAAAAACACACATGACAAGGGAGACAATAGCATGCTGAATGTATTATAATTATAGTTTTTGCAGAAGAACCATAAATAAAAGCAGACTAAGAACAATAAGAACTTAAACAAGTAGAGAATCATGTTGTTGATGAAGCTTTAAATATAAAATAAGGCATACCAGTGAAGAGGAAAGCGAGCAGAATGAGAGAGAGCAAGACAAGAGCACAATGGTTAGCCAAAGCTTATAGCCGGCTAACAGTAACCAAGAGCAAGGAAGAGTAGTAAAGTAGAGAACTTTTTTTAAGAAAGAGAGAGCTCTAACACAAGTCAGTGTGTGTAAGAGAAATCTTAGGACAGTGTATTGTTCGTGTCCTATTTAATGAGAGAGCATGAGTACTTATAGTTGATAACAAGTGATCAAAATAAGGTAAGAATCATAGATGCATAGTAATAAGAGAAGGTAGAATCAAATCAGTGTGAAAAAATACACGGTTTCCTTAAATTATGGCATTTAAAATTCAAATGGTAAAGACACATAGGCATATAAGGTAAATAAAGTCAACACCATACTAAATAAAGAAAGAATCGAGGTCTGTTAAGTAATAGGGAACTCGGAACCAACTAACCGAGAAATCAAGGTAATTACCCCCTTAGGTCAAGGGATTCGAACTCAAACGGTAAACACATAGTCATATAAGGCAAAGTGAAATCAATCAAGACTAAACAAGGAAAGACTTGGGGTTTATTAAGCATAAAGTTGACAATTAAAACCAGATTCAAAAAGTCATAATAGTTCAATAAATAGAGAAAATTAGTAAACAAGGTAAGCGAATCAATCAATCGAAACAAACAAGAAGATTTTTCTAGGGCTTCGAAAGAAATATTCTCAATCATATCAATCAATAAGGGAATCAAGGTCGGTCAAGAGAAATTCATGCTCCAAATTTCAACACATATATGAAGAAGCTAATAATCACAGCACGGACAAGTTTAGAGATGCATAAACAATCACATATAGATATCACGAGTAGGTTAGTCTTTGGAACCCAGTAGAACATATTAGAGGTACAGATACTAAAACAAAGAGAGAGTCGTGCTAACACACAGAATCAATCATAGAAAAATTAAGGTTTTAACATAGGCAACACAACAATCAAGGAATCATCACAATATGAAGGGAATAGACTTATGAGCGAAGAGAAACTCAGTTAAAACCCAACATAGAAGAAGTTCTGAGAAACCCTAATTTTAAAAAGGGAAACAAAAACGTTTTAAAACTGAAGATTCTTAGAGATCGTGTTGAGAACAGTGTAAAACATGATGAAACAAGTTTAAATCGTTAAAAATACTAGAGATTTAAGAGGTTTAGGAAAAAAATTAGGGTTTCATAATAAAACCAGAGAAAATCATAGAATCTGTCGTGGAACTCAAAGAACGTGGTGGTTATGGCATGGTCGTGTAAAATCCCTACCGGAGAGGGTGGGAAACAACCCAAGCAGGAACCCCAGCATCCAGTAGGCATGGTCGAGACCTTCGAAGGCTTTAGAGATAAGGTGAACCGAAGAGAGGAGGCATCATGGAGGCTGGAAGTCGAAAGGATGGTGGTCGGAGGTGGCCGGAGAAAGGCGGAGCTTCATCAGAGACAGGGGTGGCGGGGGGCGTGGGGGGAGGAACAGGGAAGGTTATAGAGAGAGTAGAGAGAGAGATAGACCAGGGATATAGAGACTAGGGGTCTCGAAAATGAGGGGTCGGGGAGAGGAGTGGTTAGGATTAATTAAGGTAAGGATGGATCTGGGCAGTTGATCTCATTTGATCAATGGCTCAGATTTAATTGGGGTTGGGCCATGTTAGTTTTAGGATTTGGCTGGGTTGGATAATCTGATGGGTTGGGGTTAATTGGGTTTAAAGATTGGGTTGAATGTGTCTAGAATTTAAATGAATATGGCTAAGTGTTAAGTACCCGTGAAAAATAGATAATTAATTAATTAAAAAATCTAATAATTGAATACAAATGAAATTAAACTTAAATAGGTAAAATTACAGTGATTAAGTAATATCAAGTGTAAAAATTCATAAGTTTTGAATTAAAATAATACAAAATGTTCGATTGGGCTATAATTGTAAAATTACTGTAATTAAAATTAAATGAGACCCAATTGGTTAATTTGTGAAATATTTGAATTCTAATGGACAAAAAATTATTTAAAATATCATACTGAGCTGGGAAACATTTTGAAATTATTTATAACATAATTCATGGATAATCATTCAAATATGAAATATTAAATAAACATGACGATAATTTAATAAAAATATAGAGAAATAAGGAAAAGTACTCATTATTAGAAAGATTGATTTTGACAGAATATATGTAAATTTGAAAATAATTTGAGGAAAAATTGGGTATCAACAGAAACCCCTGGAAGACTCATGCATAGAAGAACTCTGAACTAGTTGTGCTCAAGCTGAACTCTGAGTTGATAGGGCACCGAGTGAAGTACGGCCTGGCTGAGAACCATGGGGACCATGCCCCGAAGATACACCACTATAAGCTTGGCGGATTGACTGGGGAGGCTTGAATGATTTGCCTCTACCATGCTGAAACTGCCACCTGTAGGGAGTACCACTAGAACTGTCCGATCAAGGAGGCCTCCCTCTCCTCCCGCTCCTAGCGGCGAACCGACTCAATATCTCGAGCAATATCAACAACCTGCTCGAAAGTAGAATCCGATACTCTCTCTCTCGAGTCATAAATAGGCGGAGCTGATAAGTTAGGACATCCACAAATCTCCTAACGCTCTCCCTATCAGTAGGGACCAACTCGGTAGCATGACGAGCCAACTCTGAAAACTGCATCTCATAGTGCATCACTAATAGCTCTCCCTGATGCAGTTGCTCAAGAAGCCTGCGTTGATCCTCCCTGTGAGACTGAGGTCCATACTTCTTCAAAAATATAGTGGAGAACAGCTGCCGGGTGAGGGGTGCTGAACCAACAGGCCTACGACTCTCAAAAGACTCCCACCAAGTGAAAGCAGCACCAGAAAATTGAAATGTGGCAAATGAGACCCACTAGTCTTCAAAATCTCAGCAGTACGCAGCATCCTATGACACTTATCCAGAAAACTCTTGGCATCCTCGCCCTCAGCACCACTGAATGTCAGAGGTTGTAATCTGCTAAAACTCTCCATTCTACGCTGCTCGTTCTCTGGCATAGCCAGAACCACGAACCGGAGCAACTGGCTGGGCTGGAATTACCCCCGCTATCTGATGGCCCTGAGTACCCTGCTCAGGTGTTAGGGAAACTAGAGTCTAACTGCCTCCCCCGGCCTAAGAAATAGTGGCAACTACCTTAGCAAGGGTGGTAGACACCGTCAAGATCTGGGCTAAGGTCTCCTAAAGTCCTAGAATAAAAATAGGCACTAATGGTGCCTGAGCCTGTCCCACTTGAGTATCTATGGCGGGAATCTGACCCTAAGCAGTAGGGGTATCAACTGGCACTTCCCTGGCTGCCGAACAGGCTGGCCCCCTACCTCTACCACGGACTCGACCACGGCCTTGACCTCTCGCTAGTCTAGCTGGCGGCTGATCATCTTGATCGATAGAGCGAGTCCTCACAATCTGTGAGAGAAGGAAACAACAGAAGTTTAGATTTCCAGAATAAAAAAAATGGCACGATAGAATTCAAGAAAATGAGATTGTTCCTAAGGTTCTGCAGCCTCTCGAAGATAAGTACAGATGTCTTCGTACCGATCCGCAGGATCCTACTAAACCTGCTCATGACCGTTGAGTCATATGTAACCTACGCTCTGATACCATCTTGTCACGACCCCAAACCTAAACCGGTTGTGATGGCGCCTATCATGGAACTAGGCTAGCCAACAATCACATAATTACAGTTTCATTCTTCCCAACCATTTATCAAGCATTTCATAAAGTATATTGAATTTACTAAATCCATTAGGCCAATAAACAGTTAAACAGTCCAACCAACCACAAAACCCGAAGCCAACATATCATGAGCTTCTAAGAAAAATATGCCAAAAGGTAAACTATTATAGTACAAAACCTCTGAACGAATAGCTAGATACAACAAAATAAGGGAAAACAGAGATGTTGCAGATGCTGAACAACTACCTCTATATCCCGAACTCCGGCTCCGCACGGAATAGGTGGCTAACCCTCGGTATCTACACCTGAATCTCCACACAGGAGTGCAGGGAGTAATGTGAGTATGCCAACTCAGTAGTAATGAAAATAAATCAAGTCTAAGCGGCAAGAAACACATAAAAATCAATATCATCAATTCACAATATTCACAGCCTTTCTTTCCAACAGTATATATATAGATATATGAAATCATCATGCCTTAAAACAAACTTCAGAAAAATCCTTTGAAAAATGTGTTTTTCAACAATTTCAGAAATTTAAAAATAACCGAAAGATTTAGTGTAAAAATGAAATAAATCATAAGTAGCCCCTCGGGCAGAAACATGAATCATAAATCGCCCCTCCGGCAGAACATCACTCAGTACCTCACAGCCACTCAGTATCAGCCCCTCGGGAAACCTCACTGTCACTCATGCCTCCCAATCACTCATCACTCGGCACTCAGCACTCAGTAGGTACATGCGCTCACCGGGGGTGTGTATAGACTCCGAAGGGGCTCCTTCATCCCAAGAGCTAATATCAAGCCACCTCGTGGCGTATCATATCCTTTACAATCAGGCCCTCGGCCTCACTCAGTCAGAACCTCTCAAAAGCCCATCAGGCGTATCAGTAAAACGGGGTGCTCGACCCAAACATCATTTTATATCTTAAAATGGTGTAAACAAGGCTATGTTTTGAAAAACAGTAAGCACACTATTATTGAGTGTAAATTATATATCAACAATGAGGAAATAGCAGTAAAAAGCCCCCAAGGGGTCTAAACAAGTCGGCACGAGACCCCAAACACGGCTTATAAATAAAGCAATAGTATTTAGAGCACAATTTAACATATGATTTACAGTAAAATACGCAACTCAATAGTTTCCACGGAGAGGACCGAGTCCAATCCAAAAATCAATGCGCGCCACATACTCGTCATTCTATATGTGGGCCATTCTAAAAATAGTGAGAAATATGATGTCCGGGGTTTCATACCCTCAGGACAAGATTTATAACCATTACATACCTCTACCGGGCCACAACACTAATACACGATGCTCTTGCCCCTCAAATTTGCTCCCGATTGCTCCGAATCTAATCAAAACCAGATTAACATCATCAATATACGCTAAAGGAACAAAACCCAATCGAACACTATTAATTGATACAAAAATATCGAACTCCGGCCAAACCCGAGCTTCGGGCCCACGTCTCAGAATTCGATAAAATTTACATCAATAGAATCCTCGTCCTCCCATGGTTCGATACATATCAAGAACACTAAAATCGGACCACAATTGTCCACTCAAATTCTCAGAAGAAAATTCCAAATTCCATGAACCTTCTTCCCCAAATTTGGGTTTAATTCCAACAATTTTTCGGTTAATTACTTAGAAAACGACATACAAACGAAGTTGAAAACCTTACCTCCAAGTGATTCCCTTATATTTCCTCTTCAAACCCTCTTAAAAGAGCTCCCAACTCATTCAATAATGGAGGAAAATGAACTATTCTCGCACAAATGGCCTTTAAAACATTCTGCCCAGTCATATATTTTCCTCAGTGCGATCGCACTCCCCGCGATGCGTTCGCGATGCACAGATCAGCCCACTCAGTGTGTTCGCGTACAAACACACGTGTTCACATAAATCAAACACCCACGCGATCTCATGCACACAGAACCCACTCTACGCGATTGCGGCCTCCACCCACGCGATCACATGCATAAAAATCAATGCTGCCCCCAACTAGCCTATGCGATCGCATTATTACCCACGCGATCGCATAGAAGGACACCAGAACAGAACACCAGCAGAATTTGCAACTTCGAACATCCAAACTTCATCCGTTAACCTGTAAAAACACACCCGAGGACCTCGGGACCTCAACCAAACACGGCACCACAACCCATAACCTTATTCAAACTTAGTCGAGCCTTCGAAACACAAAAACATCAAAATTACATCAAATTCAAGCCTATGAACTTTGAAACTTCTAAATTTCGCCAATGATGCCGAAACCAACCAAAACACATCCGATTGACCTGAAATTTTTCACACATATCCAAAATGACAGTATGAATCTGTTCAAACTTTCTAAATTCCATTCCGACCCTGATGGCCTATTTTCCACTACCGACCGGAAATCGCCAAAAACAAACTTTCGCCAATTCAAGCCTAATTCTATACTGGACATGGAAACCTCATTTCGAACACACTTCTATGTCCCAAATCACCTAACGAAGCTATCCGAGCCATAAAATCTGCATTTCGAGGTTGTTTACCAATAAGTCAACTATCAGTTTGACTTTTCAACTATTATGTTACTTTAAGAGGCTAAGTGCCTCAATTCTCACCACCACCACTCCGAACCAAAACCAATTGACCCAACACAACATAAACAGGCTAAGCAATATATTATAAAGAAGAAATGGGGGAAACAGGCTTAATCTCACGAAACGACTGGCCGGGTCGTTACATTATATAATGATGTCATGTCTTATTTCTTGTTCAATTTATGTTCACATGTTTATTGGATCTTTAGTAGGTGTTAGTATCGACCCCTCGTTACTTATTTGAGTTATACTTGATACTTAATGAGTACGGTGATTTTGTACTCATACTACACTTCTGCATATTTTGTATAAATCCAAGTCCTTTAATGTTTCCTCATTACTGTTCATCTTAAGAATGACGTACGACTCTTATCTTATATTTTGTAACCCTTATCCATCCATTGTTGATTCACCTCAATATTGATCTACACTCTACCACTAATAACTTGAAACATCTTACATAATCTCTAGGCTCGCGTTGCATTGACGATCATTTGAAGTTTTTTTCCTGATCCACTTGGGGGTGATACAATGCTATATTTCTTAACCGTATTTCATAGCATCCCTTTTTCATTTTTATCACATTATTCCTTTACCATTCAATGATTACTAGAATCACTAAATTTTGACTTCATGCCACATCACTCCATATTGCCCCCCCCCCCCAGGGGAGTACTAAAAATTAGCGCTACGACGATCTACCTATAGAAGTTTTACCTTTTCATATTTGGCGTCCTTTCAAATTATCAATGACCCTTACTAGCCTTGCGATAATCCTTTTGTACCAAGGATAACAATATTCCTTACTCACAAGGGTGACACTTACTGGAACATACAGTCCCTTAAGCGTAACCTTGCTCATATTGCTTGCTTTAGGGAAGTGTCTGCCTAAATGACCATTCTGTGAATATCTCATGAATCTTCTTTTGTTGTCCATTTTATTATCACGGGAACGAAATATGAAATTCTCATGAGGCTGACTATTATCAAATCACTTAGTCCCTAATTTATGGTTAGTTTATGTTGTTCACCAGCCCATACTAATTTCTATTACTCTAGGGTTTAACTCTCCCTTTTGGTAGACGCGTTGGAGTCACGAAGGTATTTCCTTTAATGAGGATATGACTTTATGGCCTATATTCTTTTGTTGTATCAAGGCATGGCTTCTCTCGTCTTTTCCTTCACTTGATTATATACTCTGTAATACCGTCATTTTTTTCTTTCTTTTTTTTCTACCGTTGTCATCCATGCATCATATCTTACTCATAATGCTTCATTGATTCTGTTCTCTTTTCCTGTTAACATTTCTGTCTATCACTTTATTTTGAAAAGTTCAACATGGCATTCTATTAGTTTTAACTCCCCTTGCTCCATCTACTGGCTCTCCGGGTTGCCTAACATTCTTTCTTTACAAGGGACGGGAGCCACATCAAGGTAATATTTATCCCTTCTAGGATTCCACTATCTATCTTCTGAATTTTCTGATCATTCTAGTATTCATATCTAGCGCGCATCATCTGGGTGTCACAGGAAGGAGATCTATTAGCACATTTGCAATGTCCATTGGAAATGTTAACTAGCACCAACAATCCATCCAACATTTTGGGTCACTCTAACCCAGCCAGATCCTAATATCCGTCCTTCTCTTAACTATTTCTGTTAGCCCCTATAGCGCATAACTAAGATGGGTGTGGCCATTTGTACTTACCTCTGTTATAGTTGAAGGTAACTCAAAATGCTTTTACTCCTCTACTTGAATTGTAAATACTGTTAATCTTCATTAACTGGTACCTCGTACCCTTCTTCACCTTGCTTCTTTTACTTGTTGAAAGTTGTATCTATCTTCTGAATTTCTTATTTCCTTTACCATAATGGTGGATAGATATTCTTTCCGTAAGGCCCCTTATTAAAAGGCTTACACGTCTTAGTACACACATGATCTACTGAAGACCTTACATTTACTCATCATAAGCATCATGAAAAATCGAGTTCCTCTTAATCAATTCGTCCATACCCATATTCAATCTCTTACTAACTGTCCTTCTAGATGCAGGTAGCATAGCATCATGAATAAGATAGAGTTTAGGAAATCGAGTTCTTACAGTTGAGCTCTACCACACAATATAGAGTAAGAAGAAAGAGTGTCAATCCTAAATGCCCTGTATCCTCCTACTAATAAGTGTGGTGCTCGACACAACCATAAAAAAGACTATACTAGACACGGCTTGTAAACTCCCTAGGATAAAACTTCTCTGGTACCACTTTTGTCATGCCATAAACCCGGGGGACGAGATCGGCACCCGGTACTTCACCTATCCTTGAGTACCAACTTGCGAATAAGGGATTCAGATCATATAATGTCAGATTTTTTCCATGGACAACATTGCAAGAAAATTTGCGAACTCTGACTAAACATCAATATGAAGCTGGGCCGACAAGGCCATCATAACTAATAAATCTGGCAAACTAACAAAATATACATGCGAGGCTTACAAGCCCAGCATATTGTACTAATGGACATGATATGTGTACGAGCCTCTACTAATTTAAGTACTGTCTTCGGAACAGGACCCCGACCTACTCATAACATATATACATAAGATGTACATAAAGTTATAAACCCGGCAACTCTGAAGGGAATGGAGCTTACCGATCAAGCTGAAATCTGGCAATACCTAATGAGGAGGTCTACCCGTCTGTCTGAACCTGCACGTATGGAATGTAGTGCCCCCAGAAAACGGACATCAGTACAAAATAATGTACTGAGTATGTAAGGCATTATACTGAAAGCTGAAAGTGAATTGATAATATAATAACTAAAAGTAACTGGGAGTCAAAGATAATCTGAAGGTATTCTCACCTGCTGGTACTGACTCAACTCTCTTAATATAGTAAGTAAAATAGATGTCCGAGCTTATATGGCTCGGTATATATAACTGGTATGTCGTAGTAGGCTCGCTCATACGTGCACGTGAAGGTATAGCAACAGGTGCGGGAGGAGCTGAAGGTGGAGGGATAATCGGTGCGGCAGGGGTCGTCATCAGCATAGAGAAATCAAAGCCTAGCCCCGGCTCGGAGGAACCAACTCCCTGTGGCCCTTCCTTGGGCAGGAGGGATGAAAAGTCAAACTCCACGTGCTGCAGTCGGTGGAGATCCTTCTGCAAAGTTGACACATCGGTCCGGAGCTCTGGCAAATGTCTAACTTGACGTCGCTCAACCTTTTCAATACGGGCCTCAAGCCCGTGAAGGCGACCCTCAAGGGTAGTTACTTAAGATTGAATGGGGGTGAGCGCATGTATGATCAGATTAGGAAGTTCTCTTAGGAGCTTGTCTACCTTAGCATTTGTATGCTGAGCTAGGAGACCAAGATGGGTGAGAACAGGCAACGGAACGGCTGAGGGGGTGCCAGCATGGGCAGTAGGTTGTGAGGCAGTGGCAACGGTGGATGGCTCTGCTACAGAAGGTTGGGGCTCTGAAGGTGCTGCCTCTGTAGGGGTAGGCATTGGGTGGGCTGAAGGAGATGTAGCTGCCCTGGGCCCCGCATCATCTATACGGGTGATGTCAATATCTTTATCAATCATGGATGCCTTGTCACATGAAGGCATAAGGGAGACTTCAGCAGCTCGGCACAGAGAAGTGATGAGGTGGGGGAAAGGAAATGAGGTCTTCTTCTGCCAAGATCGGACCCCAATCTCTTGAAAAATAATGTCGGTCACATCGACATTGATCTCGGACATAATGCAAGCAATGAGAATGGCCTTCTCAATACTTATATGCATTTCGTTTCTTGTGGGGATCAGACGGGATGCAACAAAAGCAAGCCAGAATATTCCTTCTCTTGAAAAATCTTCTTTGTAGATCTTGTGGTTAGGAGAAATCCAGGCCGGAGTACCTTTTTCAATAATAGATGCGACCCAAGCACGCTCTCCATCTTTGTTGGCCAGTTTGGCCTTGTATTCTTTCGTTCTTGGGCGCGATGTTGAAAAATACCTAGCATGGATGGCGGCCTGGTGACACTCCACTTCAACCCCCCTGAAAAACACGGCCTCACTGAAAATTTTGTTCCTCTTGTGATGGGTATTCCTAGAAGCAGCATAAGAAGCATAAAACTCTCTCACCATGGTTTCGTTGTATTCTCCGAGGGGCTTAGTAAAGCAGTCCCAATTTCTTGTTCGGATGTTCTGTAGAATATGGGGATATTGCTCGTTCAGGTCATTGAGAGTGAGCCTTTTTTCGGGTAAGATCTTTCTTATGGTCAGACCCTCCCGGTACAACTCCCTACATAGGGGCAGTGGAAAGCGGAGCTGGTAATCGTCCCCCTGTTTCCTCCGTATCTCAGCTTCCAAGTTCACCTCTGGTTCACTACCCCCCTCATCAGACTGGGAAGGACTTTCGACAATATCCGATGGAGGTGCCTGACGTGCACGCTTGGGTGGAGTGCATGCCTACTTGTGGAGGCTCTCTTAGCAATTGTATGCTTACGAGGCATTGTTGCACAGAGAAACTATGTGTGAGTGCACGGGCGGACAAAATAAAAACAAATCATGAAAAGATAAAAAGACAGAAAATTTGGCCTATGCGATGAGGTATGCGATCGCATAACCACAATGTGGATCGCAAACCAGCCGCATAAGCAAACTTAGGAAAACAGGAGCATTAGTGCGTTCGTATAACCACTATACAGTTCGCATATGCATCGCAGAAGTGGATGGGAACACTGGAAACAAATATGCGATCGCATAAGTCACCGCAAAGGTGATTATGCGATTGCAAAAAAGTCGCAAACAGGGAGGTGTGCTAGGGAAACATTCTGTTGAAGGGTGCGACGCATCTGCGAACCGCAAATTGACTATGCGATCGCATATGCGTCGTATGTATCTTCGTTCCCAAAGGCCCTAGGGCAGGATTTGCGACACAGATGCGGTCCGCATTTAGAAATGCGATCCGTAGATCCTTTAAGTACATCATTCTAGCCCTGAAAATGGAGGATTTTCAAAATTCACAACCTCCCAGGCCCAGTTACCAATAAAAATTTCTACCCCCCCTCCCCTTTACGATTTTACCTCAGCCCAACAATGATACTATGGAATCCATGATTCAAAACAAAACAAAACACAAGAAAAGGGGAGAGAGGACCACATCTAATGAATAGATGTAGAAGATAAGTGGATCCGCAAAATAAGGCTCTTTGCTCTTTCGATTTGTGTTTTGCCCAATCTGGGTCTTTCCCCTTTTTTTTTCGCTTTCGCTTCTTTTTTTTTTTTTTAAAAAAAAACGGGAAGATGGGAGAGAGAGATATGAGGGCTTATCTGGGATAGATGAGGTGATTTTAGTACAATTATTATGAGAGTGAAAATGCGGTGTACTATGTGATAGCATAAATGTAATGCGATTCGCATAGTGCACCTTGGCATCGCATATTTGGCCATCCGATTTCCCAGACATTCTGTTGATGTCTGCGATCTGAATGCGAATCGCAAACCAGAAATGTTGTTGCATATGCATTGCATAATGGCATCTTTTTTTTTTTTTAAATATGCACAATTCGACTCCGCTTTTGCGATTCCTTGAACTATCTGCACTGACACTCGTTAAAATCCTTCACAGGCCACATTTATTGAAAAATAAATAAAAATGTTACTACACATAAATGTTACCACACATGGGTTGCCTCCCATGAAGTTCTTGATTTAACGTCGCGACACGACGAAGTTGGTGCTCTCTTGGAGTCATTCATCGGAGGGACAAGGACCATCCTTCAGAGCCAATTGCTCTACCACGTGCTTCTCACCATCGGTGCCCAAGTAGTGTTTGATGCGTTGGCCATTTACCTTGAACGTATGAAGTCCTTCCTCAGTTGCTAGTTCCACCGCACCAAAAGGAGAGAAATTCACCACTTTGAAAGGGCCAGACCATTTAGATTTGAGTTTTCCCGGGAAGAGTTTGAGTCGGGAATTCAATAGTAACACCAAGTCACCAGTGTGGAATTCTCGTTTCAAGATCTTCTTGTCATGAACGACCTTCATCCTCTCTTTGTACATAGCTGCGCTCTCATAAGCATGGAAGCGGAATTCCTCCATTTCATTGAGTTGATTTAGCCTCAAATTTGCAGCTTCATTCCAATCCAGGTTCAACTTCTTGAGTGCCCACATGGCTTTGTGCTCAAGCTCCACGGGTAGATGACATGCTTTTCCGAACACTAGCTTGTATGGAGAAGTACCTACCGGAGTTTTGTATGTTGTTCGATAGGCCCATAATGCATCATCCAGCTTCCTGGACCAGTCGCTCCGGTTTGCATTAACTGTTTCTGTCAGGATGCTCTTTATCTTCCGGTTGGAGATTTCAACTTGGCCACCCGACTGGGGATGAAAAGGTGTCGCCACTCTGTGCTTTACACCATACTTCTCCAATAGCATATTGAAAGCCCTGTTACAAAAGTGGGAACCACCGTCTGAGAATTGCTCTAGGAGTGCCGAACCGAGTGAATATGTTTCTTTTCAAGAATGCGGTTACACTCCTAGCCTCATTGTTTGGCAAGGAAACAGCTTCAACCCACTTGGACACAGATTCCACAGCTACAAGAATGTATTTCATCCCACAAGAACTTACAAACGGCCCCAAAAAGTCGATGCCACATAGATCAAAACTTTCAACCTCCAATATAAAGTTCAGTGGCATATCATGCCTCTTGGAGATTGACCCTTGACATTGGCATTGATCACAAGCTTTGACCATTTTATTTTCATCATGAAAGAGAGTTGGCCAATAATATCCACATTCAAGCACTTTCGCTGCCGTCCGATTCCCTCCATGATGGCCTCCCGCGGGTGAGTCATGACATGCCTTTAGAATAGGCATCACATGTTCTTTTGGGACACATCTTCTAATAATGTTGTCTGCACAAATGCGGAACAGAAATGTCTCCTCCCAATAGTATTGACGGTAGTCCCTCAAAAACTTCTTCTTCTGGTATGACACCAGGCCATCCGGGATCAGCTCACTCACCACATAATTTGCAATATCGGCATACCAAGGATCTAAAGAGGAATATAATGCCATAATATGCTCATCAGGGAAAGCATCATCAATATCTAAGTCATCTGTCGTGCGCCCCTTTTCTTCAATTCGGGAGAGATGGTCCGCAACTTGATTTTTTTTTTGCCCTTCCGGTCTTTGACCTCGAAGTCAAATTCTTGCAATAGAAGGACCCATTGGATTAACCTTGGATTAGCATCTTTCTTCGCCATGAGATAGCGAAGAGCAGCGTTATCTATAAAGACTATCACTTTACGCCCCAAAGATAGGCCCGAAATTTCTCAAAAGCATAAACGATAGCAAGGAGTTGTTGCTCTGTCACTGTGTAGTTCATTTGGGCACCGTTGAGAGTTTTTCTTTCATAGTAGATAGGACGAAGAACCTTTTTGTGCCTTTGACCCAAAACTTCTCCAATAGCTACATCACTAGCGTCACACATAAGCTCGAATGGTAGAGGCCAATCCGGTGTGACAATAATAGGGGTCGTGGTGAGCTTTTCCTTAAGTTCCTCAAATGCTTTGAGGAATTCATAGTTGAACGAGAACTTGGAGTCTTTCTCAAGGAGTTTTCACATAGGGTTTGCAATTTTTGAAAAGTCCTTCATGAAGCGCCGATAGAAGCCGGCATGACCAAGAATGCTTCGGATACCTTTCACCGAAATTGGCGGAGGGAGTTTAGAGATGACCTCAACCTTCGCCCGATTGACATCAATGCCCTTTCTAAAAAATTTCTGCCCCAACACAATCCCTTCATCAACCATGAAGTGACATTTTTCCCAATTGAGCACAAGATTGGTTTCTTCACACCGTTTTAGCACTTGTCGAAGGTTGTCAAGGCAATGCTCAAAAGAATCACCAACCACCGAGAAATCATCCATAGAGACCTCCAAGAAATCCTCCGCCATATCGGAGAATATGGACATCATACATCGTTGAAACGTGGTCGGGTGATTGCACAACCCAAAAGGCATTCGACTAAAAGCAAAGGTGCCATACGGGCAAGTGAAGGTTGTTTTCTCTTGATCTTCCAAAGCTATGTTGATTTGGTTGTAGCCGGAATATCCATAGAGGAATCAATAGAAGGATCTTCCCGCTAGACGATCAAGCATTTGATCAATAAAAGGCATAGAGAAATGATCTTTGCAAGTAGCACTGTTAAGCTTCCGGTAGTCCATGCACACTCTCCATCCGGTGATCATCCGCGTAGGGATAAGTTCATTCTTTTAGTTGTGGATCACCGTCATGCCTCCTTTCTTAGGCACACATTGCACTGGACTGACCCACGGACTATCTGCAATGGGGTAGACAACCCCGGCGTCCAACCATTTGATTATCTCTTTCTTGACTACCTCTTGCATAGAGGGATTTAATCTTCTTTGATGCTCTACGCTTGGTTTGCTCCCTTCTTCGAGTTGGATTTTGTGTTCACATATTCCGGCGAGAATTCCTTGGATGTCTGCTATTGTCCATCCAATTGCATGTCGGTGCTCCCGCAAGACAATTAGAAATGCATCAACCTGCACATCATTCAACAAAGAAGACACGATTACGGGTAAAGTATCATTAGAGCCAAGAAATTTATACCTCAAGTGCGATGGGAGCGGTTTGAGCTGTAGTTGTGGTGGATCAATGATTGAAGGCTTTGAGGGTGGTCTCATTCGATTCTGTTGGTCAAGGGAAAGCTTCTTTGGTGCATATGTATAGGACCCATGCCCCTCCAATGCATTGACTATTTCCACATAACCCTCGATGTTTTAATCATCAAAATTTACCAAAATTGCCGCCAATGCCTCGCCGAGGCCCTCTTCTTCCATTTTCATCACAACGGCATCTTCCACCTCATCAACAACATCAATAACCGAGATCCCCTCATATGAGCTTGGCAATTTCAACCCCTTGCCTTCTTGGAATGTAACTTCTTCATTAGTCACTCGGAGTTTGATTTCATGTCTTTCCGAATCTATTAATGCTTTTCCAGTTGCGAGGAATGGTCTTCCTAAAATGATAGGAATCTCCTTATCCACCACACAGTCCAAGATGTAAAAGTCGGCTGGGAGAAGGAACTTCCCCACCTTCACTAGAACATCATCAACAATGCCTAAGGGTTTATTTATGGTTCGATCGGCCATTGGCAAACACATGCTAGTTGGTCTTGGCAATCCCAGTCCCGCTTGCTTGTAAATAGCAAGAGGCATCAAATTTATACTAGCACCGTTGTCACAAAGTGATCTAGAAAACTTTTTCAATCCAATGGTGCATGGGATATTAAAAGCTCCCGGGTCTCCCTTCTTTTCCACGGTTGATGTAGCAATTATTGAACTAACCCTGTGAGTCAAATTTACCACCTCATTCTTTGTCGTTCTTTTCTTTGTCATCAGATCTTTCAAGTACTTGGCGAACCCCGGCATTTCTTGGAAGGCTTCCAAGAATGGAATGTTCACCGACAATTACTTCAAGATGTCATCGAATTTTTCAAACTTCCCGTCATCCACTATCTGTTCAAGCCTTTGAGGAAACGGAGGATTGGGCCTAGGAATTGGTGGAGGAGCTTTTGGGGTCTCCTTCGCCTTTTCCACGGCCTTTCCTTTTTTCTCTCCTTGAACCTCATCCTCTAGGGGGTTTCCTCAACTCCCACTACTACCGGCAACTCACTCCGTGCTTCTTCTCCTTGATCAATGTTCTCAACATCACTCACTTTCTCACTTTCGTCTTGAATCACCTTACCACTTCTTGCTGTGATGGCCATGCAATGAGATGTCGACCCCCCTGGGCCGCTTTTTGGGTTGACCACCGTGTCACTTGGAAGTGTGCCTTTTATCTTGGGAGTTTTCTCTCTTGATAGATCTCTCATTTGCAATTCAAGTTTTTGAATCGAAGCGATTTGTGAGCCCACCACCTCGGACATGTTCCTCATTGTTGCATCGCTTTTCTCTTGATTTTGCAAAATCCGCTCTAGCATCCCTTCCATTTTTGATTCACTTGACAACCCGTCCTTGTATTGTGAAGAGTTGGGATACTGCCCTCGCGGTGGGACATAAGGGTTGGAGCTTCTATTGGGATATTTTGTTGTTGTTGTTCCAAGATCCTTAGCCACCTTAATCATTGCGCATTTTGTTGGCCTTGCCCTTGCGGGTTGGGCCTCCAATTGTTTTGTTGGCAGTAACTACCCTGAGAGTTTTGAACATAATTTTCTTCTTCCCACTCTTGATTACCCATTGGTTGCATGTGTTCCACCATCTGCACTTTCTTCGTTTGATTTTCCTTGAGCATCTTTGTCAGTACATCAAAATTAGTGCAAGAACTGTAATCACTTGGTCTCTTTCTTGATTCTCCTTGATCATGTTTGCAAGAGAAGGAGTGCCATAAGAAATTCCCCCACTCGTATCTTCCGAATGCCATGCTTGATTGTGCTTAGCCATCTTGTCTAAAATTTGAGTAATCCTAGCAAATGACTTGTCCATAAAGGACCCATCCGCGGCATTCTTTGCAATTGACTGAGAGAGCGGGTCTAGACCCATGTAAAATTTCTCCATCAAAATGTTTTCTGGGAATTTATGGTTTGGTGATCTCACAAGATAAAGCTTGAAACGGTCCCATGCTTCGTGTAAGTGCTCCCCGAGCATTTGCTTAAAGAAACATATTTTGTCTCTAAGCTCAGATTTCTTGCTATCCAGGAACCACTTTGACAAAAAGGCTCGGAAAAGCTCCGGCCATGTAGTGATGGTGTGAGGGGGTAAATTGAGGAGCCACTTCCTTGCCTCTCCCTCTAAGGAATACTTGAACACCCGCAGCCTCAAAGCGTCATCCGACACATTGGTCTATTTGTGCATGGCGCACACACCCAAGAAGTTTCTTAGGTTTTGTGTAGGATCATCATCTGTTGAGTTGTGAAATAATCCTTCTGCGTTAAGCATCATTATCATTCCATGGTCCACCTTAAATGTCGATGCACCAACTGCCGGTGGAAGGATGACATTGGAGTCGTTGATGTATTCCTCAATATCGGCGAAAGGATTTTCTTCTTCTCCATACAGCTCGGCCATTGTGAC
>MDKI01005349.1:0-29958 GCA_005239505.1 Nicotiana paniculata
TTGGCGGTGAGCGACACGAGGCCCCCAAGGATTTTATTGACCGTTGCATGGACAGACTGCACAACATGAGGGTATTGGAGGCCAACAGGGAAGACTTCACCATATTTCAGTTGGAGGGTAGGGCCCGTATATGGTGGCAGTCCTATCTTCTAAGCATGCCAGTAGGTTCACCTCCCTTGACTTAGGATTAGTTCACACGTCTCTTTCTTTAGAGATATATTCCACCCTCATAGAAAGAAGAGCTATAAGGTTAGTTTGAGCGGTCCTAGTATGGTTAGATGTGTGTAACTGATTATGAGGCAAGGTTCTCTGAGTTTTCCTGCCATGCACTTATGATAGTCCCGATCGATGTAAAGAGAGTGCGGAGGTTTATTGCGGGCTTGTATTACGATATTCATGTTACTATAGCCCAAGAGGTGGAGATGGAGATTCCTTTCGAGGAAGTTGTGGAGATAGTTTGGCAAATTGAGAGTATCAGCACTTATGGTCGATTGCATACGATGGGGGAGAAGAGGACTCAACATTCTGGAGGATTCAGCGGTGCCTCGTGTTGGGGCAGAGGCTAGTTCGTTAGGGTTCAGTCCAACAGACCCACTTATTCAGGACCACCACCTTCTCAGGGTGCACCAGTGCGGCCCTATTTAAGTGCCATTCTAGAGAGCTCCTACTGTCCATCAGCTATTCAGGGCCCTTCCAATAGGTATTCAGGTCCCCTAAGTCAGAATCAGGGTCAGTCATTTTCCGCACCTAGAGGTTGCTATGAGTGTGGGGATATTGGTCACTTTGAGCTCATCCTGGGCATGAACCGATTGTATCCATATCATTCCATCCTTGATTGCCATGCCAAGACTGTTACATTGGCGATGCTAGAGGTACCAAGATTGGAGTGGAGGGGTTCATCTATCAGTGCATATAGTCGGGTTATCTCTTTCGTGAAGGCTTGACACATAGTTGAGAAGAGTTGTTTGGCTTATCTAGCTTATATTTGGGATACTTCTGCAGAGACTCCCACGTTTGATTCAGTGCATGCGGTGTGAGCGTTCACCGATTTGTTTCCTTCTGATTTACCAGGCATGCAACCAGATCGTGATTTCGATTTCAGTAATGATTTTGCACCAGGTATCCATCCTATCTCTATTTCATTGTACCGCATGGCTCCGAAAGAGTTGAAGGAGCAGATTGGGGAGTTGCAGGAAAAAGGGTTTTTCAGACCGAGTGTGTCGTCGTGAGTTGAACTGGTGTTCTTTGTGAAAAAAAAGGATGGGAGTATAGGGATGTGCATTGGTTACTACCAGTTTAACAAGGTTACCATTAAGACCAAGTACCCGTTTCCGCGTGTTGATGATTTGTTTGACCAATTGCAGGGTGATAGGGTGTTCTCTATGATCGACTTGACATCTGGGTATCATCAACTGAAGATTCCTTCTTCGGATGTTCTGAAGACGGCTTTCCAGACTAGGTATGGCCACTATGAGTTTCTAGTGATGTATTTCGGCTTGACTAACTCTCCGGTGACGTTTGTGGATTTGATAAGCGGGTGTTCAAGACATATCTTGACTCCTTCATCATTGTCTTCATTGATGACATATTGATCTACTCATGTAGTATGGAGGAGCACGAGCAGCATGCGAGAGTTGTGCTTCAAACATTGCAGGAACATAAGCTATATTCTAAGTTCTTCAAGTGCGACTTCTAGTTAGATTCTGCTGCATTTGTGGGACATGTTGCATCAGTTGAGGGTATTAAGTTGGATCCCTGGAAGATCGAGGTAGTCGAGAGTTGGCCTCGTCCTACCACTGCGACTGAGATAAGGAGTTTCTTGGGGTTAGCACATTATTATTGCTGGTTTGTGGAGGGCTTCTTTTATTTTGCAACACCTTTGACTAGATTGACCTAGAAGGGTTCTCTGTTCCGATGGTCTGATGATTGTTAGGCGAGCTTTTAGAATCTCAACACAACGATGATTGCCTTCCGGTTCAGGGATTTATACTATGTATTGTGACACTTCATGCGTTGGCATGGGTTGTGTATTGATGCATGAGGGGCGAGTTATTGCAAATGCTTCATGTCAACTGAAGCCCCATGGGAAGAATTTACCTATAGATGATATGGAATTGGCAGTGATAATTCACGCTCTCAAGATTTTCTGGCATTATCTTTATGGGGTGTCATGTAAGGTTTACACTGATCGTTGCAATTTGCAACATTTGATCAAGAATAGGGATCTCAATTTGAGATAGAATATGTGGCCTGAGTTTCTAAAGGACTATGATATACCATCCCTTATAATCTAGGCAAGGCGAATGTGGTTGCGGATGCCCTTAGAAGAAAGGTTGTGAGTATGGGCAGCTTTGCATTCATTTCAGCTGAGGAGAGGCCATTGGCTTTGGATATTCAGTACTTGGCTAACAGACTTGTGAGGTTTGATATTTTAGAGCCCAGTTGGGTTCTTTCATACATTGTGGCTCACCCTTCATTATTTGAGCGGATCAAGGCTCGTCGGTATGATGATCTGCATGTTCTGATTCTTAGAGAGACAGTACTACAGGGTAGTACCAAGGAAGTTACTATCGTTGAGGATGGTGTTCTTCGACTCCAAGGTCACTCATTTGTTCCTAATATTGATGGCTTGAGGGAGAAGATTCTAGAGGAGGCCCACAGTTCTCGGTATTCTATTCATCATGGTTCTACGAAGATGTATCGCGACCTGATGAAGCATTATTCATGGTGGCGGATGAAGAAGGACATAGTTGAGTATGTAGCGAGGTGTCAAAGTGTCAGCAAGTTAAGTATAAGCACCAGAGTCCAGGTGACCTACTCCAACAGAAGGTTATAACGCCGTGGAAATGGGAGCAGATCTCTATGGACTTTGTGGTTGGGTTTCCACGGAAGTTGAGGAAGTCTGAAGTCGTTTGGGCCATTATCAACAGGCTGATCAAGTTGCCACACTTTATTCCGGTTTTGACTACGTACTTTTAAGAGAGATTGGCCCAGTTTTACATTAAGGATATTGTCCGGCTGCATGGTGTGCCGGTTTCTATCATTTCTGATAGAGGTCGTCAAACCACTTTGCACATTTGGAGAGTGGTACAAAGTGGGTCGGGCACCCGGGTAGAGCTCAACACAGCCTTTCATCTGCATACCGATAGGAAGTCGGAGTGGATAGTTCAGATTCTGGAGGATATACTTAGAGCATGTGTGAGTGACTTCGGAGGGCAGTGGGATCAGTTCTTTCCTTTGGTTGAAATTGCTTAAAACAACAGTTATCAATCCAACATTGAGATGGCGCCGTTTGAGGATTTATATGGTCGGCGATGTCGTACGCCCATTGGATGGTCTGAGCCTGGTGAGGCTAAGTATATGGCAACGATTTAGTGAAGGATGCCTTGGAAAAGGTAATGTTGATTCAAGAGAGACTTCCCGCAGTACAATCCAGACAAAAGAGTTACGCGGATAAGAAGGTGCATGAATTATCATTATGGTGGGGGATAAGGTTGAAATCATGAGATTCGTAAAGAAGGGCAAACTAAGCCCGAGGGTTATTGGCCCATCTGAGGTGTTGAGAGAAGTTGGGGATGTTTTCTTGAAGCTTTCTTTGCCTCCCAGTCTATCGAGAGCTTGTTGGTCCCAAACGCACATGCAAGTATACGTGGTCGTAGCAAGTAATATAATGTTAAATCGAATGTCGAACCCACAGGGACTTGCGTAAACTACCTGCCGAATCACTCTAATTGTTATTTAATCGAGCCAAAACAAAATCCAGGAATGTAACTAATTTATACTACGATTCTATGAACTAACTAATTATCAAGTGACAAGAATATTATCGTGTGTATTCAGTAGAGACAAATATTCCAGGGTTGTGATCAATTCACCACTCGTATTACATTCTAATTAACTCTCCCTTTCAGATAATTCACTCATGGTTGCTAATTAATCGATAATTGCTCTCATACCCTTCTCCCGAAATACTACTCGCCTATTCTTAATAGATTAACGCCTATATTCCTATGAATTTAATCTATTATAACACACTAAGATTATGATGTTTAATTAAGCATGGTGACTAGGTATATTACTATCCGAACCACAAATACGCTCCCCTGAAGTGTTAAGATCACGCTCTATTCAATTCTTCTCTAATCTATATACGGCTTTCCCAAGAATAACATATATAGTATATAGAACCAAATTGATGGCCAAACAATTAAGCAATTAAACGCAGAATTGAAGAAACAACCATATATTGGGTGAACTATAATCAAGGTTAAGTTAATTTCGAATAAAAATATTCATGGCTAAACCACAACCCCAGAACAATGGGTGTTTAGCCACTCATGCTAGAATCAAACAATTGCATAAGTTTTGCATAAATAGAAAATACTAGAATAAGATGAAGAAAACTAATAATCCTTTGCTTCCTCAATGATCTTGTGTGTATCTTCTCTCCAAAAGTGGCATCCTCCTCCCCCAAGTTGTGTTTCTGGATCTATTTATATGTTTGGGATGAACCCTAAACGTGTAGGAGACTCCTATTAAAACCGCGAAACACGTAAAACCTTCAAAACTCGGAATTGTTCGGACCAGGGACCCCAGGCGTTAACCCCTAAACGCCAGCTATAGCATGGGTAGGCCTGGCATTTGGGCTATAACGCCCCACTAACGCCTGGGCATGGCTGGCGTTTGGGCTCTAACGACCCACTAACGCCTGGTCATGCCAGGCATTAGGGCCAAAACGCCCGACTATGGCCCGGCTAACTCCTTTTCGACTCTTGAGCGTATTTTTGACGTTTATGCACCCATTTAGCTCGGCTTCCATCTCCAATTCACCTACATATGAAATAGACTCCATTATGCACATATGACGTGTATTTTTATCACAAAAGCACATAAAATGTAAGGTACATAATGCTTAAAACTATGGATTCTGGCAATGCATCTGAGCTCATCCGATCTTCCATGTATCTATGCTCCGTAGGTACCATGACTACATGTCGCATGTGTTAGATTACAACACAGTTCAGCCAGATGACAACTTGGGTTACAAGGAGAAGCCAATTGCTATTGTTGACCGGCATGTCCTCCAGTTGAGGTCCGAGAAGGTTTCTGCAGTAAAGGTCCACTAGGGGTCAACCAGTCGAGGAGGCAACTTGGGAGACCGAGGAGGACATGCGGAGTTCGTATCCAAACCTATTCAACACTCCAAGTATGATTCTAGACCCATTATAGGACAAACATTAGTTTAAGAGGTAGAGAATGTAACGACCCGATCGGTCATTTTGCTTTTTAGATCCCCGTTCCCCTAGTTAAGACTCCCTGTATGTGCGTTTACTGTTTTATGACTTGCGGGGACAGTTGACTTGGGTTTGGAAGGGTTTCAGTTAAAACCAGAACACTTGGTTACTTAATTGTGGCCTAAGATGGCCAAGTTGACTTGAGTCAATGTTTTGAGTAAATGACCTCTCAGAACCAGGACTTGACGATTCCAATAGGTTCATATGAAGATTTTTTAGTCCTTGGACACGTTTTAGGCTCGGGTTCGGACGAACCGGGAGATTTTCGATGCTTAATGTTAAAAGTTGGCGCATTGAAGGTTTTCAAGTTCTTTAGATTTTGTTTGGAGTTGACTTTGGTGTTATTGAGGTATGTTTGCGATTCCGAGCCTGGGGATAGTTCCCTATGGTAATTTATGAATTTTACGCAAAAATTGGTGTCATTTCGAATAATCTAAGTATGTTTCGGCGCGTTCATAGTAAATTGAAAAACTTGAACTTCGTAACTTGATTCAATTTGGTTTTGGGGTGAGATTCTTAGTTATGATGTTGTTTTACGTGTTTCGAGAGTCCGAGAAGGTCCGTATTATGGAGTTGGTGCATTTGGACGGTTTCCTAGGTGGCTCGGGTGGGTTTCGGACCGCTTGGAGCTAAGTTCAAAAAGCTGCTGGTGTTTTGTTCAAGTTTCCTTCTTCGCAAACGCGAAAAGACTCTCATGATCGCAAAGAAGGATTTGGAACTGGGTGATATTTCCCTTCGCGTTCGCGAAGCGGGGGTCGCGTTCATGGAGGCATGAGACTAGTGCCCTTCGCGTTCGAGGTCCACTGGTCTCGTTCGTGAATACGACCTTGGCCTGGTCCTGGGAAACTCAACTGCCTTACGTGTTCGCGGTTGAAGGCCCACGTTTTTGAAGAAAAGAAAACCCAAGGCATTGTGTTCATGATTGAATTCTCGCGATCACGTAGAGGGTTTTTCCTGGTTCTTCAGTTTTCTCTTTGCGATCGTGAGGGATTGTCCATGATCACGATGAAGGCAGACCTGGGCAAAGACTTTTTAAAAGTCGGGATGTTGGCTATCTTATTCATTTCTCTCACTTGTTGGACGATTTAGAGCTCTTTGTGGAGAGTTGTTCACCTAGCACATTCAGGTAAGTATCTTCTACACAATATGAGTTTGATACACACATTATGGGTAGATTTTAACATACAAATTAAGGAAATTTTAGGAGATTGTTGAAAAACCTAGGTTTTGATAAAAGTTGGATTAGACCATGAAAATAATGATGGAATTGAGTAGAATTTATGTATTTGGGTTCATGAGGTTATGAGTAACATTTATCTTCAAAAATTTTTAAAATCCGGGCACGTGGGCAAGGGGTGAATCTTAGGAATCTTCCAATTTGGGTTGAGTAATGAATCTAATAGTTAAATTATGAAATTTTCAGTTTATATTGATTATCTTACACAATATCTCGCTAGTTTCGGATTGTTCGATACCGACTTGAGGCTTTTAGAGTGATTTGTGGGCCGAAAAGTGAACTTGGGAACGAGGTAAGTTTCTTAACTAACCTTGTAAGAAGAAATTGTCATGACCCAAACCGATGGGCCGCGACGGGCACCCGGTACCTTACTCGACCTAGTACCAACGTAACGTATAATTCTTATTACATCATCATATACACGTGACATACGGGCCTAATAGGCCAACATAATAATTTATAAACTCAAAACATAGGCCGTACAATCTTCCACGTATACGACATATCTCTACAAGCATCTAAGAGTACATAAATGTCATAAAGATTGGGATAGAGTCCCGCCATACCAAACAATACCCGTCTAAATCATACTAACCAAACAAGCGACTCTGAAGCAAATGGAGCGCACCAACATCTTCCGTTGAGCTGATAGCCTACTTGCAGGGCTCTCGATTTGTCTATCGGGACCTGTAGGCATGAAATACAGCGTTCCTAGGCAAAAGGGACGTCATTACGAATAATGTACCGAGTATGTAAGGCACATAAATAAGTAAGAGACATGGAAGAAACATAGAGCACATGACTCAATCTGTAAGTCTGAATAACTTTGTAAATCATAAATTACTTTAGCGTCATGCATATGCGTATGAATGTCATGTCGTGCATAGGTACATGTTTCATAACATCATCAGTCTCTGAGGGCATCCCATCATATCATATTGGCCACTGTGGGAAAAATCATCATCGTATACAAGCTGATCAGGTGGTGGTGCGTATATAACGTCATAACCTTTCCCATATCCCGTATACATATACATACATACATATATATGCGTATATAACGCCGTTTGAATTATACATACATATATACGCTTATACAATGCCGTTTGAACCATATTTCAGCCACTGTGGGCAACATCATCATCATATACCAGCTGATCAGGTGGTGGTGCATATATAATGCCGTAACCTTTTCCCATATCCCATATATATATTTACATATATACGCGTATATAACGCCATCTGGTCATGAGTCAATGTGCATATGTAAATGCATGAAATGCATATGAAATACGTCAATATAATATCTCGGTACGTCATAAGGACATTATGCTTCTAATTAATATCATGAAATAAACTTTACCAACATATGTATTTTCGAGACCCATGAACATAAGATAATAATAATTTACATGGGGAATCAAGAATATAGACACCCCTAGTATTTCTATGAATAGAGTAATTTATGGAAACCATGAGTTTGCTCATTTCTTCTGTATAATTTGGACCATGCCAAAATAAAGAAGGGATAGCCTTAATATACCTGGAGTAGGGAAAAATTCGTATGATTTTTTTGGAAAAGTTTGCACCGTACTTCTTTAGAACCACAAAATTTCTCTGGTCCTAAGGTTCTAAAAATTCTCGCTGGAATTGTTGAAACTTGTAGGAATCACGTTGCTTAAGGTATAAAATCTGATTTGAAATGCTTTTGAGAATGGAAAGTTGAAGACTTATCAAAATGGCCAACGTTAGTGCCTTATAGTTAATGGGGAAAAGTTAACATTTGTAAGATTCTTTTTTTTGTGTAAGAAATGAAGTGCCTTTGTACTAACATATTGATTTTTCCACCTAATAAAGAATGAGTAAGAGTCATAGATTTTGAAGTGGCTTACTGCCACGTCATTCTTCCCATCTTTATCTAAAACCTTTTTGAAATTATTTTAATTTGGTAATATCCCGCTACCCGGTAATTAATCAATTACCTGCACAATTAAGAATTTTTTTCAAATTACTTAAAATTCTTCTTATTTTTAATACACTTTATATATCCCAATATCATGGTCATATGGTACCTTGTATGGTATTAGTCCGTAAATATCGGGTATTAACGCTCGACCCGTATTTTATCCCCACATGCCAAACTTGGACGAAAATTCATTTTCTTTGGCTTGCTTCCCCTTTCACCTTCATGAATTTACTCATCACTTGTGAAATAGCATAATCCTTATAATCTCCAAAAAATCTTTTCCTTGTACTGGTGTCAATTACCTTACAAAAAATTCAACGTACAATATTACAGGGTGCGACATCATCATAATATAATACTGCAGGGCGTAATATCGACATAATATTGCGGGGCATAACATCATTCCCCCCTATTGGAACATTCGTCCTCGAATGTTGACTGATACTCGTATCATTTTATAACTTATAGCTCTTGTGGATATCTTAATACTCTCCTTGCCATTTAGGTCTCTTTCCCATGCCATGACTTGTAATCGAATTCCTTCCAATCTCGTTACTGTTGCTACCTTCTATCATGCAACCTCTACGATACTGACCTTGTGCCTATACGACTCTCCTCTCCTTCTTCCTCTAGCTTTTAGCCAATCTCTAGGCCTTACTTTGTAAACATATACAAGGCTTAATAGGATGCCTCTCTGGGAATCTATGGGTGTACTGAAGTTCTTCGCTCTGTACTTTGTAGAACTTGCGAATATGGCTATATCTTATTTCATAGACCTGGTTATCCGTTCGTATGACTTTACTGCATCTACATAGGTCATACTATGCCATAACTCTTACTTTAATTTATTGTTATTGAGGTCTGCAACCAACTCCAGGTTACTCTCGTTGCTTATCCTTAAGACTGATGGTCTAATCTCACTCATACTGTTGAACTTTTATCCATCTATTTTTTATTCACCTTAATGTTAATCCATCATCTACCACTAATAACTTGATCTCTTATGTAACACCGCCGCTAGGGTCTGCGTCTCACTGGAGCATCTGGAGTAATTAGATTGATCCACCTTGTGCACATGAGTATCTCGTACGTTGTTCACCTTTACCTTACTTACCTTAAAATCTCGCATCGTATATTTTATATCTTTCGTGACCTCCCTTCCATCTAGGTGTAATTCACGTTCGTAACTTGAAGCTCTTATTAATATATTCACACCTCTGGTATATACACAATCCGGTGGGAGCTTTTTGCTGACTTCTTATGAGGCTGGCACTTGTTCTAACTGGCTTTCTTGTAGAGCCATTATAGATTATGATTGTTGTGTTATTTCTCTTAAATATCTGACATTAAGAGTGATTCTATGATGTTCTCCAGCACAACTTCTATAATTTTTCTAGGTCCAATAATCAGACTCCTGATTTACTTAGGTGATGTAATTCTTTAGTTTCCTCTTTCTTCTGATCAGCCTTTACGTAGGCTTAAGCTATCTTCTGATTTGTGCCTCATGGTATCGGTTACTACTTTAGCCTTTCATGGGCGGTATGGAATATCCATGATACAATATTTTAAGAATTCAATCTTTTGTCTATGCCCTGGGCTTAATTCTTTCTTTAAACTTATACCAGAGTCTTCTATGGTTGTATGATTGTCAACAAATATGCTGCCTGGATAATGCTCCAAAATCTTGAGTGTATCCATAACGTACTAACTCTGGATCATTGATCAAATAATCCGTTTGTTCCATCTTAGCTTTCTTTCTACATAAGCTATTATTTTTCCTGGTCTTCCTGTCCCCTTGTTACGTCCATACATAGCTTATCTTAGTGCCCACACTTGCCAGAATTTTCATACAACTCATATGATCTCGAATATTAGTTTTAATTCTTACTTCCCGTTCATTAGCCACGGTAGGTGCCACTTTCCTTTGGAATGCTTACAATGTTGCTGCAAGATTGTTGTTACACGACCATTTCCTCTTTAGGTCATTGTGCTGAGGTTGAAGCCTTCTTCCTTATTTCCCTAGCTAATCTTTCATCGTAGTACTTAGGGAAGACCCTCTGACTCTTGTAATGATGCAAGCTTATTACATTGTATACTCGACAGAGCTTCTGATGTCCTTCCTTGCCTATACTTATCTGTAGCTACTTATCTCCACGCCCCTGTGCTCGTATGGTTGTTTCTGAACTGATATCTTGAATGTCTTCCCAATGGAACTTTATTTTATCCCCGTAACACTCATACGATGTCTTTAGCTACGTCGACTCTTATTTGAATATATCTCAAGTATTATAATGATATTCTTCGAGGCTGAACACTCCATGTTGGGTTCTACTATGTTTATCTCACACGATCTGATGATTCATCTGTAACCTCCTATTTAGCCATAACTGGGATCTTCCTGACCAATTACTAACTACTCGTTGGCCCATTCTCATATCGATATTCCTCGTAATCTTTCTTAGGTTACTTCCTTTGTCTTAACTTACATCTGCAACTGACTCCTTATTTATTAATAACAGCTCGAGCAGGAACCTTTACTTCCTCTCCCTGACGTCGTGCTTACACACTATTCTTGAATCGTAACGTATCTGTAATATTTGGATAATTGCCATCTCATTCTTCTTTCATTTACCGCATTCTTCCTTTACCATTCCATAGTCACCAGAACCACTTAAATTCTAACTTAATGCCACATTACTCCATATTCCCCCCTTTAGGGATGTACTAAAAACTGAAGCCACAAGGATCTACCTATATATATTTTACCTCTTCATCTTTGGCGTCATTTCTCAACATCAATGATCCTTACTCGCCTAGTGAAATTCTTCTGTACCAAGGATGACAAATTCCCTTACTCGCGAGGGTGACACTTAGCGTAACTAGCATATACAGTCTCTTAAGCTTAACTTTGCTTACATTACTTGCTTTAGGGAAGCGTCTTCCAGAATGACCATTCTCTGATTTTCTCCTGAATCTTCTTCTGTTGTCCATTCTACCACCACTGGAATGAAATCTGAAATTCTCATGAGGCCGACTATTATCAAATCACCCAGTCCCTAATTTATGTTTAGTTTATCTTGTTCGCCAATCCATATTGGTTTCTATTATTCATGGGTTTTAACTTTTCCTTCAGGTAGTTGCACTGGAGTCACGAACTTGTTTCTTGAAATGAGGATATGACTTTATGGACTATACTCTTTTGTTGTCTCAAATCCTATCACCTATTGTCTTTTCCTTTACTTGACTATAGATTCTGTAATACTATCATCTTTTTGATCTACCGTTTTCATCCACGTATCATATCATACTCATAATGCATCATTAACTCTTTTCTTATTTCCTGCTAACATTTATGCTTACCACTTTATTCTGAAAACTCGAACAAGACATTCTTTTGCTTTCGGCTTCCCTTTGCTCCATCCAGTGGCTCTTCAAGTTGCTTAACGTTCTTGCTTTACTAGGGACGCGATCCGCACTAAGGTAGTATATATCCCCTCAAGGCTTATAGTGCATGTCTTTGTAGTACTTATATCTGGCTGCACTATTTTAGAGTGTACCATTTGGGTGTTTCATAAAAAGATCTATTAGAACTTTTGCAATATCTTTCGGAAATGTCAACTGACGCAAGCAATTCATCCATCATATCTTCTTATACTACTTCTGTTAACCCTCATAGGGCATAACTGAAATGGGTGTGACTAATTGTACATACCCCTGTTACTGTTGAATATAACTCAAAAAGCTTATATTCCTCTGCCTGAATTGTAGACAATGTTAACCTTTGTTAACTAGACGCCTCGTACCATTCTTTATCTTGTTGAAATTTGTATTTATCTTCTTAATCTCTCAATGTCTTTCACCATAGAGGTGGATAGGCATTCTTTCCGTAAGGCTCCTTATCAAAAGGCTTGCACCTTTCAGTACGCACATGATATGTTGAAGACCTCGTACTTACTTATCATAAGCATGATACAAAGTCGAGTTCCTCTAATTCAACACTTCCACAACTATATCTCTTATCAATCATGTTTCAGAACGTAGGCACCGTCTTATTACGAACAAAAATAGAATTTCGGAATTTTAATTGTAACAAGTGAGCTCTACCACACGATCTAGAGTAAGAAGAAAGAGTGACAATCCTAAATGCCCTGTAGCCTCCTACTTATAAGTGTGGTGCACAACACACCCATAAACAAGACTCTACTATACACGGCTTGTGGACTCCCTAGGACAGAACTGCTGTGATACCACTTTTGTCACGACCCAAACCGATGGCCACGACGGGCACCCGGTACCTTACTCGACCGAGTACCAACGTAACGTATAATTCTTATTACATCATCATATACACGTGACATACGGTCCTAATAGTCCAACATAATCATTTATAAACTCAAAACATAGGCCGACAAGTCCGTACAATCTTCCACGTATACGACATATGTCTACAAGCCTCTAAGAGTACATAAATGTCATAAAGGTCGGGATAGAGTCCCGCCATACCAAACAATACCCGTCTAAATCATACTAACCAAACAAGCGACTCCGAAGCAAATGAAGCACACCATATCTTCCGCTGAGCTGATAGCCTACTTGAAGGGCTCTCGATTTCTCTATCGGGACCTGTAGGCATGAAGCACAGCGTCCCCGGGCAAAAGGGACGTCAGTACGAATAATGTATCGAGTATGTAAGGCACATAAATAAGTACATAAGAGACATGGAATAAACATAGAGCACATGACTCAATCTGTAAGTCTGAATAACTTTGTAAATCATAAATTACTTTTAGCGTCATGCATATGCGTATGAATGTCATGTCTTGCATAGGTACATGTTTCATAACATCATCAGCCTCTGAGGGCATCCCATCATATCATATCGGTAACTATGGGCAAAATCATCATCGTATACCAGCTGATCAGGTGGTGGTCCGTATATAACGCCATAACCTTTCCCATATCCCATATACATATATATATATATATACATACATATATACGTATATATAACGCCGTTTGAATATACATACATATATACGTGTGTATAACGCCGTTTGAACCATATTTCAACCACTATGGGCAACATCATCATCATATAACAGCTGATCAGGTGGTGTTGCGTATATAACGCCATAACCTTTTCCCATATCCCATATACATATATTTACATATATACGAATATATAATGTCATCTGGTCATGGGTCAATGTGAATATGCAAATGCATGAAATGCATATGAAATACGTCAATAAAATATCTCGGTACGTCATAAGGCCATTATGCCTCTGATTAATACCATGAAATAAACTTTACCAACATACATATTTTCGAGACACATGAACATAAGATAATAATAATTCACATGGGGAATCAAGAATATAGACACCCCTAGTATTTCTATGAATAGAGTAATTTATGGAAACCATGAGTTTGCTCGTTTCTTCTGTATAATTTGGACCATGCCAAAAGAAAGAAGGGATGGCCTTAACATACTTGGAGTAGGGAAAAATTCGTATGATTTTCTTGGAAAAGGTTGCACCGTACTTCTTTAGAACCACAAAATTTCTCCGTTGCTAAGGTTCTAAAATTCTCGCTGGAATTGTTGAAACTTGTAGGAATCACGTTGCTTAAGGTATAAAATCTGATTTGCAATGCTTTTGAGAATGGAAAGTTGAAGACATATCAAAATGGCCAACGTTAGTGCCTTATAGTTAATGGGAAAAAGCTAACATTTGTATGATTCTTTTTTTTTTGTGTAAGAAATGAAGTGCCTTTGTACTAACATATTGATTTTGCCACCTATTAAAGAATGAGTAAGAGTCACAGATTTGGAAGTGGCTTGCTGCCACGTCATTCTTCCCATCTTTATCCAAAAAAAATTTGAAATTAATTTAATTAGGTAATATCCCGCTACCCGGTAATTAATCCATTACCTGCACAATTAATTTTTTTTTTCAAATTACTTAAAATTCTCCTTATTTTTAATACACTTTTATATCCCAATATCATGGTCATATGGTACCTTGTATGGTACTAGTCCGTAAATATCGGGTATTACCGCTCGACCCGTATTTTATCCCCACATGCCAAACTTGAACGAAAATTCATTTTCTTTGGCTTGCTTCCCCTTTCACCTTCACGAATTTACTCATCACTTGTGAAATAGTATAATCCTTATAATCTCCAAATAATCTTTTCCTTGGACTGGTGTCAATTACCTTACGACAAATTCAACGTACAATATTACAGGGTGCGAAATCATCATAATATAATACTGCAGGACGTAATATCGACATAATATTGTGGGGCGTAACAGAAATTTACCCCACAGGAGTTTAAATTTCTATTTTCGACTAATTATGGATGCTACGTACGCACAAAGTGACGAAAGTCCATGCGTAGCTAGAATTCATGTTATGTCCAGGTAGACATAGGCCTTTATTATTCTATTTACTTGCACTATTTGGACTCAACTTGTTAGTTTTATTTCTTGTACTAGTAAGTAAAACTTGGCTAAATATTATGTCAAATCGAGCTTCATTACTTAGAGAGTTGTTGTAAATGTTCAATTATTGATGGAAACTATATCCTTTCATGGGCTTACCTTGAAGTTGTAACTATGAAGTTCGAAATCTAAAATGTTTCCTTATTCCTATGGATCGGGACGTACGGCCTCGGTAGTGTATGTACACCAATATTATGGATCGGCCCGTACTACCTCGGAATAACTCGTGCGTGTTTTCACTCGTAGTCTGATTTCACTTGATATGTCTGTCATGACTTGAGGATTTATAATACCTATCAAGTCCTTAGTTTTTGAGATTAATATGTAATATTTGAGTACTTTTAATTGTTATATGATAAATGGTTATTTAATTATTGCATCTTATTCCATTATTGCCATTGTATTTCATCCCTATTAAATAATCTTGTACATTATGTATAGTACCCATTAGTAAGTGTCGAAGTTGACCTCTCGTCACTACTTTTTCGAGGTAGACTAGATACTTACTGGTACATGTTGTTTATGTACTCACGCTACATTTCTACACATATTTTGCAGGTTCTAAGACATGTGCATCTGGAGTTCGTCCGGGCACGTACCCGCATTATCCGGATGCTTAGTGGTGAGTTGCTTTCCCATGCTCCGTTTGTCAGCACTCGAAGATTTCTCTTGTCATGTTTTTATCATTCCTGTATATTTTGTTTTAGACTGTAGTTCTTAAGGGGTTTGTATATTCTACTAAATGCTCGTGCACCTTTGACACTGGGTATTGGAAATTATAGTAGACATTCATAGGTTTTGATTATTTGACTTACTACCTTACTTCTCCTTTTAGTTTTTGCTTTACATTACTGCGCTCATTTACTACTTGTTTTCCCCATTTAAATAAAAATCAAAGATCTTTGAGAATATTAAAATGAGGCATTAAATTGGTAATTCACTATTGGCTTACCTAGCGACAACTTTGGGCGCTTTCACGACCTATCATGGAAATATATATATATATATATATATATATATATATATATATTAAACTGTGTTTTGAAATTGGTACTCATTTCATGATGCCTTGAATTATTCCTTATCTTATTTATGTTGTTCTAATTTTTGGACTTTTAGTAAGTGTCGGAGTCGACCCCTCCCCACTACTTCTTGGAGGCTAGACTTGAATTTACTGAGAACCATTATTTTATACTAATACTAAACTTTTGTATATTTTTGTACAGGTTCCGAGGCTGGTATAAGTGGTATTACAGCAACATGGAGTCCCTTTCCCTACTTATCTATTATGTCTATCCATTTCTTTCTCAAATAGACATTGTTGTTTAGTTGACACTCTTTATTCTTGTTAGAGGCTTGTGATAGTGTGACACCGGGTTTTGAGAACTGTAGAAAATTGTGGTCGTGTCTAGACCCTGTCTCAGATATTCACAATTATGATACTAGTTTTGAGACTTATTCCGTATTGTTATCTTTGTCATATCTCTGTTAATGGCTTAATATTAGATTCCATTAATGTTGTTTACCGTTGGCTTTCCTAGCGAATAGGTTAGGGGCCATCATGACCTTTGTGAGTTTTTGGGTCGTGACACTCATGGACACCCAAGTAATTTCCAACCATCGGTCTCAGTTGCGATGTATACATGGAACATGTTACCAACCAAACTATCAAAAAGCTACATCTCGAATCCTTTTCCTTTATGTTCCTCTATCAGTGCCAGTCACTCAAGATCCGTTATAACCTTGTGTAACCCAATGCATCGAATATTCAAATCTTTAGTCTTTAAAGTCCTTACTTAACTTGTTTTGTCAACCCAACATACAAAATAATGCCAATAAGCTCTTAATTGTACTTATCGAACCAAGACCTCCAAGAAGGATATATCACTACATTTGGGTAGATCACAACACATCAAATACTATGAACCACGAGCTTTGTCCAGCACCAATCGATTGACGTCACCCACCATAGACACATACGATCAGGTATCTAACTATTAACACACTTATATTATCCACCACAAAAGAGATAGTTCTGCCTCTAGAAATCCAATAACTATATCTCAAAAGTGTACGATTCCTCATCCTAGTGACCTCCACATGGGTACTTAGACACCACTAGAAAGTCACACTTGCAAGCATTCTGAAATGTGTAATTCTATCAATCTTTCCATGACAGGGAATTGAAATTTGAACCTCACTAACTAACTATCACATAATTCTCGTAGCAGTTAGTCGAATTGTCTATCGATCCCCATCAACCAGCATCCTCTACGACCCATCCTCTTCTTTAGTGATACTGAAATTAGTACCACTATACTTCTTAAGCAACTCGAATCACCCGTGGTATCTCTAACCGTAATCCTTCTGCCCAAAGATACATTGTGACCTTTGCAAAGAAATCCAAACCTCAGACGACTCACCACATCTAGCATGATGCCATATATAAGTACAATAATCCCATTATTAACTCTGAATCACAAGTAGGATAGTCCTTCTCAAAATCACTCCATCATCTAGAAGCATACAACTTAGCTCAACCCGTGAGATATTCATGATCATGCAGCACACTGTCTATGACGGTAAGCAACATTAACTTCACAATCATGGAAAAACCTATCTCAAGAGCTTAGAAACTCACTTACATAGTAATCATACCATGGAAACTGAATCTCTCCAAGTCAACCGAGTCGATCTGACTGCCAAACCTAAAAGTCCTACCACAAAAGTGTTTGTAATGGTCCATGATGGAAAAAAATCGATTATTTTTATTACCATGTTGGACCAAGACACTGCTATACTGACCAAACTTCTTAAGATTACTCTTGACCCACTTTCAAGACAAAAGTACCTCAAACTCTTAGCCAAAAATCGCACCAAGTTATCTCGACATGGAATTAAATCATCCTAATACCCAATCCAATTCATTTCCCTTCATGCATACAAAAGTACCTCAAACTAAAATGTTTGATCCAAATAATTCTCCAATAACCCTGAAACTATTCCTTTCACCTCTATAATGTTGCATTGTAGAATCATTAATGATACACAAGTAATCCAGGTCCTTTCCACAATCCAATACCAATATCAAATTTTGCACCCAATAAAGTATCTAATAAATTTTTAAGTATTACATATTGGAACTTGAACCTATTAGAGCCATTCTCGAGAGTGACCCAGTCTGCTCTAATTCCCGATGCAAAATCGAATATGCCTAACGACTTGTGCTCTTTGAACTGTCGGGCATGCCGCCTGACCGGGGTATTGACTTCGGTATTGATATGGTGCCGGAAACCCAGCCCATTTCTATTCCACCATATCACATGGCACCGGCGGGAGTTGAAGTTGTTAAAAGGAAAAACTTCAGGAACTCCTTAGTTAGGGGTTTATTCGGGCTAGCGTGTCACCCTGGGGGTGCACTAGTTCTATTTGTAAAGAAGAAGGATGGTACTATGAGAATGTGCATTGGTTACAAGAAGTTGAACAAGGTCAAAATCAAAGAAAAAGTATCCTTTTCCACATATTGATGATCTATTTGCCTAGCTTCAGGAAGCGAGGGTGTTCTCCAAGATTTATTTGAGGTCAGGGTATCACCAGCTGAAGATTCGAGACTCAGACATTCTTAAGACAACTTTCAGAACCCGATATGGCCATTATGAGTTCGTAGTGATGTTTTTTTTGGGCTGACCAATGGCCCAGCAGTGTTCGTGCATCTGATGAACTGTGTGTTTCAGCCTTATGATATCCTGGTGTACTCTTGTAGCCAGGATGAGCATGCCCAATATTTGAGGATTGTGTTACAACGGTTGAGGGAGGAGAAGTTATATGGAAAGTTATCCAAGTGTGAGTTTTGGTTCAGTTCAGTGGAATTCTTGGAGCACGTGGTGTCTAGTAAGGGTATTCAAATGGATCCGAAGAAGATAGAGGCGATGTAGAGTTGGCCCAGACCATCCTCAACCACGGAGATTCGAAGTTTTCTTGGTTTGGCTGGCTATTACCATCATTTTGTTGAGGGTTTCACATCTATTGCATCGCCCTTGACCAAATTAACCCAAAAGGGTGCTCCATTCAGGTGGTCGGATTATTGCAAGGAAGGCTTCCAGAAGCTCAAGATTTCTTTGAACACGTCTCTAGTTCTAGTTCTGCCATCAGCTTATGGTTCTTACACGGTGTATTGTGACGCTTCACGGATCGGTATTGGGTGTGTTATGATGCAAGAGGGTAGAGTGATTGATTATGCTTCGCGTCAGTTGAAGACCCATGAGAAGAACTATCTTGTCCATGATTTTGAGATAGCAACTATTGTTCACGCCTTGAACATTTGGCGACACTATTTGTACGATGTTCATGGTGAGATTTATACTTATCACCAGAGTTTGTAGCATCTGTTCAAGCAGATGGATCTTAACTTGCATCAGCGGAGGTTGATGGAGCTTATTAAGGACTATGATATCACCATTTTGTAACATCCCGGGAAGGCAAATATGGTGGCCGACGCCTTGAGTCGTCGGGCAAATAGTTTGGGGAGTTTAGCATATCTTCCAGCCACAGAGAGGCGATTGGCCTTAGATGTTCAGGCCATAGCTAGCCAGTTTGTCAGATTGGATATTTCTAAGCCGAGTCGAGTATTGGCTTGTGTGGTATCTCGATCTTCTCTTTCTGATCGTATCAGGGAGCGTTAGTATGATGACCCCCATCTGCTTGTCCTTAAGGAAATGATCCAGCACAATAGTGCTAAGGAGGTCACTATTGGGGATAATGGTGCATTGAGGATGTAGGCAGGCTATGTATGCCCAATATAGATTGTTTGCATGAGTTGATTCTCCAAGAGGCTCACAGTTCGCGGTATTCTATTTATCTGGGTGCCACGAAGATGTATCAGGACTTGAGATACAATTACTGGTAGAGGATAATGAAGAAGGACATAATAGCGAATGTAGCTCGGTGCCTAAATTACCAGCAGGTGAAGTATGAGAATCAGCGACCAGGTGGGTTGCTTCAGAAGTTAGAGATTCCAGAGGGGAAGTGGGAGCAGATCACTATGAATTTCGTTATTGGACTCCCATGAACGCACAGAGTATTGGTGTAGTTTGGATGATTGTGGATAGGCTGACCAAGTCAGCTCGTTTAATTCCTTTGATACTACCTATTCCTCTGAGCATTTGGCTCTAGTGTATATCTGTGAGATCGTTAGGCTTTATGGAGTACCGATATCTATCATCTTTGACTGGGGTGCGTAGTTTACATCACGGTTTTCGAGGGCTATACATAATGAGTTGGGTACTCGAGTGGAGTTGAGCGCATCATTTCACCCTCAGACGGATGGACAATCCGAGTGCACTATTCAGATATTAGAGGATATGCTCTGTGTGTGAGTGATGGAGTTTGGGGGTTTGTGGGATCAGTTCTTGCCTCTAGTGGAATTTTCTTACAATAACATTTATCAGATGAGCATCCAGATGGCACCGTATGAGGCTCTTTATGGTAGGCGGTGTTGGTCTCCAGTGGGTTAGTTCGAGCCAGGCGAGGCTAGATTATTGGGTACGGACTTGGTTCAGGATGCTATGGAGAAGGTTAAGGTGATTCACAATAGATTACGCACATCCCAGTCCAGACAAAAGAATTATGCGTACCAAAAGGTCCGGGATGGTGCATTCATGGTTGGAGAGCGGGTCTTGCTCTGTGTTTCGCCGATGAAGGGCGTTATGAGGTTTGAAAAGAAGGGCAAGCTGATCATAAGGTTCATTGGTCCTTTTGAGGTGTTTCGGCGATTTGGGGAAGTTGCTTATGAGCTTGCTTTACCTCCCATTCTAGCGGGAGTTATTCCATGTTCTTATGCTCCAGAAGTATCACGGTGATCCGTCTCACGTTTTGGCTTTCAACTCAGTCTAGTTGGACAAGGATCTATCTTATGTTGAGGAGCCAGTGGCTATTTTGGACAGGCAGGTTCAGAAGCTGTGGTCGAAGAACATTGCTTCTGTGAAGGTTTAGTGGAGGGGTTATCCGGTAGAGAAGGCGACTTGGGAGACCGAGCATGATATGTGCATCGCTTATCCTCATATTTTCACCACTCCAGGTATGCCTCTATACTCGTTTAAGGACGAACGTTTGTTTAAGAGGGGGAGGATGTGACGACATGGCCGGTCGTTTTGAGAGTTGTAGCCCTGTTTTGCCTTTTTATTTCTGCTTCTAATTTGTTCTACAACTGTTATGTGACTTACCGTGTTGGTTGGTTCGGGTCCGGAGTGATGTCAGAGTGAATTGAGACACCTAGTCTCTTAATTAGAAGCTTAAGTTAGAAAAGTCGACCAGATGTCGACTTATGTGTAAACGGCCTCAAATATGAACTTTGATGGTTTGGTTTGCTCCATTAGGTGATTTTGGACGTAAGAGCACATCTGGAATGTGAAGGTCCGTAGTAGAATTAGGCTTGAATTGGATATAGTTAGAATTTTGAAGAATTTGATCGGCAGTGGAAATTTTGATATTGGGGTCGCATTCAATTTCCAGGAAATGGAGTAGATTTGTGGTATCATTTATGACTTGTGTGAAAAATTTGAGGTCAATCGGACGTGGTTTGATAGGTTTCGGCATCGTTTGTGGAATTTGGAAGTTTAGAAGCTCTTTAGGCTTGCATTTGGGTGTAATCCGTGTTCTGGTGTTGTTTTGGGTGATTCGGAGGTTCGACCAAGTTCGTATTGGGTTATATGACTTGTTGGAATGTTTGGTTGTGGTCCCGGGGGCCTAGGGTTGATATCTGGTGGCTACCGGACTTGGGTTGGAGTTGGTGAAGTAGCTAAAGTGCTGCTGCTACTGGTGTAACCGAACCTGCGGAGTAGGCACCATAGGTGCGAGCACGCAGAAGCGGGGAGAATCACAGAAGCGGCCAAGGAAGACTTGAGCAGAGGTCGCAGGTGCGGAGATTATCCCGCACTTGCGATGGTCGAAGAAGAGAGCTAAAGAGCGAAGATGCGAGTTCGATTCGCAGGTGCGATGGGTTTCCTACACCTGCGATATACGCAGATGCGGTCCTATGATCGCAGAAGCGGAGGCAGCTGGATAAGTGACTTCCGTAGAAGCGGGAATTTTATCGTAAAAGCGTTTCCACAAGTGCGAATAAATGGCCGCAGGTGCAAAAAGTCTGGGCAGAAGGTCTAAAAACAAGGGTTCACGATTTTTGTCTTATTTCAACATTTGGAATAGGACTTAGGCGATTTTGGAGAGGATTTTCGAGGGGACTATTGAGGTAAGCTTCTTGTACACGTTTTTTTATCATAAATCTTGTTTCCCAACCTAGATTGTGTAGTTTTGAGGTGAAATTTGGGGATTTGAGTCTAGGTATTTGGAGAATGAATTTTGGTGATTTGGACGACCCATTGATGTCGGATTTTGGTAAATTTGGTATGGTTAGACTCACGAGTGAATGAGCTTTTAGATTTTGTAACTTTTTTTGAATTTTGAAACGTGTGCCTGGGGGTCGGGTTTAAGCCGATTTCGTATTTTTGGCTATCATTTAGTACTTTTTTGTGGAATCTATCCCTTTAGCCTATATTGATTGTGTTGTACTGCTTGTGACTAGATTCAGGACGTTCAGAGACCGATTTGAGAGGGAAAGGTATTTTGGAGTAGAGTTTTGCCCGGATTGAGGTAAGTAGAACTTTCAAGCTTGGTTTTGAGGGTTCGGAACCCCGAATTATGTATTATTTGATTTGTATTGAGGTGACGCACATGCCAAGTGACGGGTGTGCTGTCGTGCACTATGAGAATTATGATCTGGTTGATTCCATGGCACTATGTACTGATAATATCTTGTGTATATTCGTGTTCATCATGTGATAAAGTAATTGAGTTGTCAATCATGCTATATATCATGTTTAGGCTTTATGCCGATACTGTTGGGACCTATAGTGGTTGCTTCTTGCCGTCACTTTAGTGATTTTATTGATATTCTGTACTCAGACATATACATGCATTTCATATCATATAACAGTCTCAGTTGTTATCTATTGATTCATCATATTACTGTTTCAGGTAGTTTCATGATATTTTGGGCCCATGAGTGAGACTGGAGAGATTGATGACCGAGTGAGGCCGAGACCCAATTATGAGTGACAATTATGGGATCGGGCTGCACGCCGTTGTGGTTATACTGATGTTACGATAGCACTTGGGTTGTAGGAGCCCCTCCGGAGTCTGTAACACACCACTAGTGAGTGTGGTTGATATTATTAAGGGGTGGATCTTCCCTGGACATGGATCTTGTCCGAAGTACACAATACCTATAGATAGATCTCCTCCATCGGGCTGGATTGGCCTTTCCTCGGTACTGGGTGACCTATGGTCCATGTTGTATATATTTTGGAATGGATCTTCCCTAGGTCGTGTGGGCCATATACAGTACCGAGTGGTTGAGAAATCGAGAGAGTGAGCAGACAACATGGTGCATCATTTACAACTTGTGCATTGGCATGTAGAGATACTAGAGTTATGTTCTTCACCTTTTTCAATTCTGGCTATGTTACTGTTTTGAGCTATTTAGTTAACTTGAAAGCATGCCTACATTTCTGCACTGTTATTTCTATTGTTAGTTGTACTGGTTAAGTTCGTCACTACCTTTCACTTCAAAGGTTGGACTTGTTACTTACTGAGTTGGATGTACTCACGTTACTCCATGCACCTTGTGTGCAGATCTAAACATTTCTTGTCACGATGGCGGCTGCTAAGTGAGGTATCAGAGTTCAGAGACTATCGAGGCAGCGACATGGCATTCGAGGACCTTGATTCTCCTCCCTTATTCTATATGTATTTTCAGTTTTACTCTTTAGATATTGTAGTGGGTTGTATTCTGGATTTACACGCTCATGTACTTAGTGACACCCCGATTTTGGGATGGATTGTATTGTATTTCAGATAAATTCTATTTTAAAAAGGCTTTTCTTTAATATTAATTGTGTTGTCGTTATTTTTAAAAATGTTTTACTATGTTGGAAATGGTGAGTTGTGGCTCTCCTAGTTTCACGATAGGCGCCATCACGACGGTAGTTTTTGGGTCGTGACACTTCCTCAACTTAAGTGCTCAGCCTAATGTTCATGTTATTTACCAAAGACTTCAAGAACTTAAGAAAAAAAGGGATCATCTTCAAGTTTATCAATTAATGATACCAAGAATGAGGTAGACAACTTCAGTAAATGACCCCATTTGGTGCAATAACAAGGAATTTGATGGTACCAAACTTTAAGAGTCATTGTCAATAACATCACAGATGCAATAAGAACAACAAATATCAATTAAGAAGCTTTTAGACTTCATGAACGAGTCAAAGTATCTCAATTCTAAAAAAAGTTAGAAATTATTTTCCGTAAGTTTATCAAAGAAAATGCACTAGAAAACTCAATAATTTACAGTATTAAAAGAATGAAGAATCAAGAAACTAAAACTAGAGTCATTAACCTAAATTAAGAATCAATATTCTAATAAAATTCTAAAAAATATAAAAAGGACAAAGATCTTACCTGGGAAGTCATGAAAGAAGAAATGTCGGCGACGGGCGACTGGCGAGGCAATAGAGAGCATAATAGAGTGAGGCAGACATATGAGATCACTCGCGTGAGGTAACGAAGAGAGCAAGGGGGTGGAAGATAGAGTGGGACAACAAAGAGAGAGAGAGAGAGAGTGTGTGTGTGAGAGAGAGTTATGATATTTTAACCAAAATCCCAACCAGTCATGTTTTTGGGGGAAAACATAGTAAAAATGAAAAATGATGTTGTTTCATTTTGTTTAAAATTAAATAAAAAAATCTTGAAGTGAAAAAATTAAGATTGCACTTAACGGGAATTGAACCTGTGAGCTTATACAAAATCAAACCCCCTTGATAACTAAGCAAATATTTTGGCTTGTGGAAAAGGGGTTCAACATATTATATATATACGTAAAAAGAAAAATACCACTATATAAACATTGTAATTTTCCAACGAAGGGGTTTCGAACTATAACGACCCGACTGATTGTTTTACTTTATAGATCCCAGTTCCCCTAACTAAGATATTTTTTTTACTATTATATGACTTGCGGGGATGGTTGGTTTGATTTTGGAAGGGTTCGGGTTGAAATCAGAATACTTAGTTCCTTAATAATGGCCTAATATAGCCAAGTTTGACTTGAGTCAACATTTTAAGCAAATCAACTAAGAACCAGGATTTGATGGTTCCGATAGGTTCGTATGATGATTTTTGACTTGGGCATATTTTCGTCTCTTAATGTTGAAAGTTGGAAAATTGAAGATCTTCATGTTTTTTAAATTTTGTTACAAGTAGAATTTGGTACTATCGAGGTCCGTTTAGGATTTTGGGCCTGGAAAATAGGTTTGTATGGCTATTTGTGACTTGTATGCAAAATTTGGCGTCATTCCGAGTCGTCTAAGTATGATTTGATGCGTTCGGAGCTAGTTGAAGAAGTTTGAAGTTCAGAAGTTGATTAATTTGGTTTATGGGCGTGATTTTTAGTTTTGATGTGTCTTTACGTGTTCCGAGGGTTCAAGCAGGTTCGTATTATGATTATGGACTTGTTGGTGAAGTTGGACGGTGTCTCGGGTTTCTTGGGTGAGTTTCGGACCACCCGGAGGTAAGTTCAAATTGCTGCAACTTGTTGTTATGGTTTTCCTTCTTCGCAAATGCTGAGAAGGCCTTGCGTACGCAAAGAAGCAACCACTGGTCATTGTGTTTGCGTGCGGCGGTTCGCGTTCGAATATGGTAAGGCCGGCATAGGGAGGGGCACACTATGGTCTTCGCATTTCCGAAGAGCCCCTCGTGTTCGCGTAGGTTAAGTCAGTCCAGCCTTCGCATTCACGAGGCTTGCTTCGCGTTCGTGAAGTGCATTTTTCAGAGCCTTGGCCATTTTGTCTTCACAATCGTGAGGCTAGTTTCGCGATCACGAAGAAGGATTCACTAGGAAGTGACATAATGAAAACAAGACGTAGGCTCATTGTTTTTATTTGTTTCAACTTCTAGCCAATTTTTATTTTGTTGAAAAATCTAGGTTTTGATAAAAATGGGATTTAGACCACGAAAATAATTATTGAATTGAGTAGAACTCATATATTCGCGTTCTTGAGGTTATAGGTAAGATTTATTTACGAAACTTTTCGAAATCCGGGCACGTGGTCACGGGGGTGAATCGTAGGAACCTTCCAAATTGGGTTGGGTAATAATTATAATAGTTAATTTATGAACTTTTGAGCATATATTGATTAGTTTGTATGACCTTTGAGTAGTTTGATATTGCTCAGCACCGATTTTAGGCTATTAGTGCAATTTGAGGACCAGGAAGAGGACTTGGAAATGTGGTAAATATCTTGCCTAACTTTGTAAGAGGGAATTATCCTTGTCAGTGTTTTAAATGGATATTTGCTAATAATTGTGGGTGCTATGTACACACGATGTGATGAGAATCGGTACGTAGCCAAATATCATGCTTATGTCTGGGTAGAATAAAGACTTTACCATTCAATACTTGTATTATTTGCACCCAACTTGTTAGTTTAATTACTTGAATTTATAAATGAAATTGGATAAAAGATTTTAAGTCATTACCTTGAGTTTTGGCGGAATACTTGATTATTAGCGGAAATTATACCTTCTTTGAGTATTATTCCTATGTAGTAGTCATTACTCAGAGTTTATAGTGTTTCTCTATTCTTGTGGATCGGGTTGAACGCCTCAACAGTATATCAGATGCATCTATGGTTCATGTCGGTCGCCCCCTGGCAGTGTACATACTCTTTTGGATCGTGGCGTACGACCTCAGCATAAATTGTGTGTGATATTGGTAGGAGTCTGATTATACTTGATAACTCTTTCTTGACATGAGACTTGATAATTTCATGGTGGCTCTTGTGTGTTAAAAACTTTGCATGTTATAGTTGGAGGTTTTAAATGGATATTTTTTAAAGAATCATTATTTATCGTTTCGTATTCCATTGTTATTGTTGTATTTCATGCCTATTTATAATTCCTGTAATTTATTTATTAACCTCTATTAAATGTTGATGTCGATCCCTCGTCAATACTTCTTCGACATTAGACTAGATACATACTGAGTACACGTTTTTTTATGTAATCACGCTACATTTCTGCACTAATCGTGCAGGATCTAATGCAAGTGCATCTGGAGGCTAGTCAGGCATGTATCCTCGCTACCCTTAGACTTAGTGTTGAGATGCTTCCTATGCTCTGTGCTGCAGCACCCGGAGTCCCCTCCTTGTTGTATTTACTATTCTATCTATCTAACTTCATACAATAGTTGTTGGAGGTTTTGTATATTCTACTAGTATTCCCGTGCACTTGTGACATCGGGTTTTGGGAATCTCCAGTAGATATTAATGTTTTTTGTCTATCCATTTCATTACTTCATTTTTTTGTTTATTTTATGCTTTATATCACTATGGTCATTTACACTTAGTTTCGTTATTAAATAATATCAATGACTTTAAAAATATTAAAATGAATAATTAAATGGATAGTTCACCGTTGGCTTGCTTAGCGGCGACGTTGGGCGCCATCACGGCCTATAGTCAGAATTGGGTTGTTACTTGAATCCTCTTATGCCCCTTAAATCTGCCACTGCATGTATCGTTGGTTAGGGTTCCGAGAGGTTCTGAAATGATTTGGAACACTTGGTTAACAATTAGAATTTTTAAGTTAAGAAGAATTGACCGAAGTCAACACTATGAGTAAGCGAGCTCAGATTCATAATATAAAGGTTCCACTAGGTTCGTATGATAATTTTGAACTTTTATGCATGTTCTGGTGGGTCTCAGATAGCCCGGGATTGTTTTGGCACTTCTAGTAAAAAGTTGGAATTAATGAACTTAGTAGAGTTTCATCATCTAAATTGACCTTTTTGATTCTTGATTTTGATTGTGTTATTCGTGTTTTTAGACTTTGGACAAGTTTGTGTAGACATGGTCCCGAGGGCCTCCGGTGAATTTTGGGATTGTTTCAAATTATTTTTCTGCTATATTATAGTTGATGATCTTTTACAACATAGGTATGAATCGTGATCGCGTAGGCTAGTGCGCGAGCACGAAGAGGAAAGGGTGCTAGGAGTATTGTAAATCGCGATCGTGATCGTGAAGAAGAGATGAAAGTTGTACATCGCGATTTCATGAGGTGTTTTCCTTTCGTGAAGAAGAGAAGCAAAGCTGGACATTTGTGCATCGCAATCAAGAGGGAGATGGTCGTGATCACAAATAAGAACTTGTTGTCAGGAGTATTTTATGTCAAAATTTTTGGAATTTGTTCATTTTCATTATTTTAAGATTTGGAGAGTGAATGAAGGCGATTTTGGAGAGGAAAGCTTGAGGGTAAGAGGTTCTTACTTGGTTTTAATTATATATCCTAATTTCTCATGAATTTCTGCACCTAAAACATAAAAATAAGGGTAGACTTTGAGGTTTTTGTCTACAACTTAAGATATTGTGTTTTGAGGTTTTGAACTTTGATTTGGAATCAAATTTTGTGATGACCTAAAAGGTCATCCAGTGTAATTTTAACCAAATTTATGTTTCGAGGCCGTGAAAGCCTTCCACCTCGATGTGCATGCACAACCCGAGCACGTAGTTGGGAAGTCGTTATGTGGAAATTGATAAAATGATGATTTTATAATAATTATTTGAATAAAGTTGACTTTGGTCAACATTTGTGGTAAACAGACCCAGACCCGTAATTTAGAGGTCCCGGAGGGTCCGTAGAAAAATATGGGACTTGGGTGTATGCGCGAATCGAATTCCGAGGTCCCAAGTCCGAGAAATGAAATTTAGAAGATAATTGTTTTCTAAAAAATATAAAGGTTTTTGAAAATGAGATTTGATGTGAAACATGTGATGCAGGGCCCGTATTATGGTTCCGCACCCCGGAACAGGTTCAATATTTTTTTATGTGTTATCTGTGAAATTTGGTAAGAAACGGACTTAGTTTGACGTGAATCGGATCTAAAATGGAAAATTTAGAAGTTTTGGAAGGTTAAAGGAAATTCATTGATTTTGAGGTTTAACTCGATGTTTATGATGTTATTTCGGTGTTATGATTACTTGAATAAGTCCGTGGGATGTTTTTGGGGTTGTGTGTATATTTGGTTTGGAGCCGCGAGGGCTCGGGTGTGTTTCGGATAGGTGTCGGGGTGTTTTTGAACTTTAAAATCTGGTGTAAAAACTGTTTTCTGGTGGGGGGTGCGAACGGATAGGTTTAGAGAGGGCTGGGGGCAGAGCAGTCTTTACTCAGTGCGAACGTACTCGTAGGGATGCGAACGCGGAGTGTAGGTTAGGGGCAACAGTGAGATCACATAGGTTAGGTCGCGACCACACTGCCTTAGGGGGAGCTGGGGAGTTGGGTAGAATTAGGCTACACGAACGCACCGTATAGGTCGCGAATGCGGAGGGTAATAATTGTCAACCTATGCGAACGCATAGGGTATTTTTCGCCCATTTATTATTTTTGTCTTAAAACAAAACCATTGCGGGATTTCACTCCATTTTCACAACTTCTCCTTCTTCACACCACCTTGGGTGATTTTTGAAGGGAAACTTCACCATAACTTCATAGGTAAGTAATCTTAGACTAATTTCCTTCCATTTTTATCAACAGCCACTAGATTCTAGGCCTGAAAACATGTGATTAAGGGTAGAAAATTGGGATTTCGGGTAGAGTTAGGGCTTTTCGATTATTTGGGAATTTGACCTCGTTTTAGGGTCGGATTTCAAAACCAATCATTTATTCGAGCTCGTGGGTTAATGGGTTATCGGATTTTGGTCCGAACCTCGTGTTTGGACCAAGCGGACCCGGGGTCGATTTTTGGAATTTTTTAAAGAAAGTTGGGAATTGTATATTTAAGCATTGAAATTGAATTGTTAAGCAATTATTGATGTTATTAAGTCAATTATGTCTAGATACTATTGATTTG